>CM076580.1:550291130-550447493 GCA_034641835.2 Pinus albicaulis
CTCCGATCGAGTGATTCTACGGGTGTTCAACGCCAGCTCATTGATTCACATGCCATAGACTGTACCTGTAGTACCTTGAGGACCATTATCATTATTGATGGTTTCTCTCGTGTCTGTTAACAGCTCTCATCATTGGCTGGTAATCAGACGATGTTCTTTCATGTTCAACTTCAGCTCACATATTCACATGCTTGGACTTGTACTGTGTTCGGGTCGAGATGGAGCGCAAGACCCTGGATTGTGTCTGTTGTAATCCAGGCTGTGATTTTGTGGATTATTATGATTGGTTACATGACTCACTTACTGGATGGGTACCAACGACCATGCACGAGTCTGTTGTTGATCCTCATATGGATATTTGCGCCCATACCCGGGATCTAGATTATAGGTAATTGTCCATTTAGGATGACACAAACACCCATCTGTATATACATGTGATCATGTATGAGATATCGGTTGTATTTTTCTGCGCAGGTTTTCCGACGGCGGGCCTTCAGTTGAACATGTTCTCGTAAAGCATTTCACCCCTCTCTCTCTCGGGCCTCATACTTTAGGGGGCATCTGTTACACAGTAATTTGTCACCGTCCCTACCATTCCCCGTCCCGCACAATGGAGGACCCATTTTGTGACTTGTGAACATTGTCATGCCTTGAAATCATCATCAATGCATTCCTCTAAACATGAGCTTCAATTTCCCTAAAGACATCTCCTTGCAAAAAACCATGAAAACATCTCCTTTTGCATTGGCGCGGGAAGACAGTTCATCACTCGCGCCAATGGGGAAAATCCTACAAAGAGGCCGCACCAACTGGCGCTCTGTCCTAGAGCAGCAGTCGCGCCAGCCAATTTAAGGAGTCTTTTTTAAATAAAGATGGCGGAAGTTGTGTTTCAACAAACTCAGAAACCATTGCCTATCTTGAGTTGGGAGGTTTGGCTGCGGGAGTTCCATGGAAGGGAAGTGGTTTGCCACCTCCCATGGAACCTTCCTTGATGATAGGGCCAATCCCACAATAATAGGGATCCCAAATCCCTCCTTCCCCATCTATAAAAGCTTGCCTATTGCCATTGCAAGCTAGTCTTGAAGTGCCTAAGCTTTGAATCTCCAAATTCCCAAAAGCCTTTGTGCTGTAAGAGCCCTCTTTCTTCCCTTAAGGCCGACTCAAGTAAGGAGACTATCGTCGAGAGACTCTAGAGAGGTTTTCCCTTTCCCTGGCGAGCTTTGCGAGACGTGAACGACTGGGGACCCTTCCGAAGGAGACCGCGGCGTCAGAACATTGGTTGTACTGTCTTTCGATTGTTTATTAATGAATGACTACTGGTTATGGTTCCACTCTGTTTTCACTTATGTTAATAATGAGTTATATCCTTTCTGACTGATATATAGTTGCGTATTCTGGATTTTATGCTTGTATTCGTGTTGTTTCTTGCATGTGCAGGTGTCCATTCACGGAGATCGTGGGGATCGTGATCTGCCGAGGCCGAGGAACGGGAACGCTGTCTCTTTTACGAATCATAGCACTAGACTCCCGAGTGAGCCTCCATCATTTGGCTTATTTGTGTAATTAGGAACTATGGCCCCATGTTTGATAGTTATTTTGCTATTTCTTTGAGCTAGTAGGGATCGCCACTACGTCGCAGAGGTTACATCCTCAACAATTGGTCCACAGTAAGTAATCGGATAGTCCGCCCTTGCCTCGCTAAGATACCTTCAAGACTTGTGCACCCATCCTAACTTCTCCGTGGATGAACATCTCCAGGAAACAAGGTTTTCTTGTATAAATCTGGGAAAGTGCAGGAGGCACGGGGAATCAGACTTGAATTGGGATTCCAACAAAGTATAATTTCTATAAAATTTCTCTCCCTTAGGCCATGCACATGAGGGGCTTTTATACTCCCTCAAAGTAGTTTCAATCAGTTGGAAACAGTTGGCCACGTGCTGGGGTGGTTGAACTACTGGAGTAACCATCAACCCAGCCCGAAAATAGGGAATTTTTATATATATTTTTAATGATTTTAATGGCATACGCAGAAAAGTACATGTGGACTCGCGTATACACGCGGAAAAGTCTGGGCATACCCGCGTATGGGAATTTTAACACTGTTTTTTAGTGAATTTTGTCCAAGTCTGTAGGAATGGGTGCCCAAAGCCATAAAAGCAATCATGAATCATATGAAGGTGAGAAATGATGCTATAACGGATGCCCCCTAATATATGAGGTCAGAAGGGGTACATGATGGCCGAAATGTATTATGCACATAGAAAGAACTTCGCAAGGACAAGAGAGGACTTCACCAGATTTTAGCCTGCCAAAAACCAATGAAAGAAAACAGAGAGTCAACTCATGCTGAGGCGGGCATACCCATGCTCAGTCAAAAATACATCATATCGAAAGTACATAATAGATCCAAAATGTATACAAGTATAGCTGAACTGAAATTACATAATGAATCATCTGAGCATGGCCCGGAAGAACAAGTCAGAATCATTGTCTAAGTATCACACATAGAAAGCTGATATATGATGCTGAAACTGGATGTCTGATCATATAAGTAACTGAATCTCCAAGTACCAAATCATAAGAGGTGGAATAAATGGTACAATCACGCAACTCGGGAGCCAACATATAGGATGCTGCTGTACTGACACTGCAACATATAAGGGTGAGCAGCATCGCACAACAGAAGCGAATAGACTGTCCAAAAGTGAGCATTAATTCGATGCAACTGAGGTCTTCAAGTCACTATGGCACAATTCACCGTGGGAACAAATGAAAGTGATGAGCCATGTGAGAAATACCGTTGGATTACGGGTCAGCAAAAAAAGGCATTCAACGCTGCTTGTGAATACATTTTCTGTGTGAAAGCAGTGTGAGGTGCCCCGATGCAATCTAACGTACGAATGACTGAGTTGAAGTCGAACACTTGAAAGAATCTACGGACCAGGAGGCAATGATGAGTCCCCACTGTCGATAGCGAAGAGTCTGCCACTGATGACTGCAAACCCTAAGGTACTGACAAAAAGACTCTAGACCTTATTCCCAGAGCAATGAGTCGGAGTCGATGGGAAAAGATCTGCTGGAAGGAAGGCATTAAGGCATCCCACATCATTCCAGCGCGAGTGTAACCCGCAGGCCAAGATTTGGAAGGAGTCGGACGAAGTAGAGTGATGGAGCCAAAACCGAAGTACGTTTCCGACATGCACAAGATGAAGATAGCGCACGGAAGAAACCCTCTGAACCAACCAATAATGAAAGCTGACACAGAGGCGAGAAATCCACCGATAGGGTCAAATGGAAATCAAGGTACTGCACGAATCCCAAGTGTGATAATGTGTGCTGACGTCGAACACAGGGGAAACCACTCGGTCAAAGACCCATAATGATGATCAAATGCTGAGCACAAGGTCAAACACTCACCTATATTTGGTGACAAGGGCCGAGTGCGGCTCTGGGTTGCTACAAACATTGTGTCGTAGTCGATAAGGGCAAACCGCCGATGAGAAGTCAATGGAGGACTTCTTAAACCAGCACGAGCAGAAGACCAAAACATCTGATGTGATAGAACAAGATACTGACAAAACCGGGAAGGCCGACTGAATAATGAGTCAGGAGACACCGCAGAATGGCCGACTCTGGTTAGACTTCCCTTGAACAAAAGCACCACTCGTGATGACCATGGCAGTAAAAAGTGACACTGTATAAGTATGTTATGCAGGAGGCAAAACAAACCCTCCATATGATTGGAAGAGATAACCAACCGGGGGAGGACTGACCAGTGAAACAAGGTAAAGGCTGAACCTAGGTCAAAAACTAAAACCATCCCAAATGGAGGAAATATATAAGTGTATGTGCTTTGTTCAAGGGCGACAAACTGACACTGTACTGCCATCAAATAATGAAGTTACATCCCGTTCTCGCTCTTTTTGTTATATTTGATTTTTTTTTCTTTTTCATATAATAAGCCTAAAAAAGAATAAAAGAATGCTATGGTACAATGGATAGAACGAGTATCAAGAAACAGATGCACTAGTTCCTGGGATTGGAACGATCCTATGCTCAATGCAAGGTGGCGGAAATTGGTAAGCGATACTCAGAGGAATGTTCCATCCATGGGTAAAAGGGTGTCAAGTCGTGATAGCCAAGTGCATGCAATGGTTAACTTGTATAGATAGACAAGGTCAAAAGTTGGCTTAAACATTGAGTCCAAAATAAAGCCAGCTAAAGGCCAGGATAAACTAGTAGCCAATATGCAATGCAGTAATACAACTCAACAACACCAGGGAGCCTCTAGGGTAATAGCCAGAAAAATGATAGTGAGGAAGAAGAAGAATGAAGCTTCAACACATAAGTCATGGCGGGACTAAATAGGACTCCCAAGCCTACATAAAACGCAGCATGGGCAACAAGTGATAGCGAGGAACTAACTAGGAAGCCCATGTAAAGGAAGGCTCTACCACCAAGTCATGATTAAATAATCGGCGAGTGAAAAGGGTGTAATACTCATGACCTAATGGGATCGACTCTATGGAAAGTGATCAGAATGGAGGCTAGTATGCAAAATGCAACGGAAAGTGGATTCCCTAACCTATATGCCAGTGAAGATCATATACCTACCATGACGGGTCAGCAGTCATGGATCAAAAAACGGAAAAAATCTCAAGTTCATCAAAATGTACCTGAAAATATACCAATCTGGGCACTTCCAAGCATCCGGGTTATGCAGCTTAAGATAGATTGAAAAAATAAGCATAATAATTTTTTGCAAAAAACTTTCAATTTTGGGCATAAATACACAAGTTACCTCATATTTGGTTCATTGTTACATTGCTGATTTGGGAAAAAGTGCTCTGGAGAAAAAGCCTCTTTCGTCAAAATAGGAGCAATTGACCATCAAACTTCACCGAATTTGTTAGGTAAGCTCTTAATTCATCCTTGTTATTCATTTTGTCCGTTCATAAGTTAAAAATTAGGAATTTTCACCGTAGAACCATTTGTTTAAAATCACGGGTTTGCGCATATGCGGGTTTATAATGACCAAGTCGTGTATATACGCGACTGTGCACAAAGAAAGTCGTGTATGCGCAACCCAAAATGAAAAAAACGCGTATCTAATGAACAAATTATTGAATTTTTGCAGGATGACTATATCTTGGAGAGAGCGTGAGCACAGTGCCATTGACAATGAAGTCATGCAGGACCAAGTATCACTAAATATTCTCCGAAATTGTGGATTGCTCAAGTTTTTCAAAATGCCAAATATGAAGAGTAATGTCCGGTTGCTCGAAATGCTTGTGAACTATTGGGAACCGGAAGAAGACTGCTTCATAATAGATCAAATGCCCATACGCATCGAGGTGGAAGATATATATTTTATTACTGGACTCTCCCGGAGGGGGGAGCCAGTAGACTTGCATGGTAAGCCTTTGGGAGGGCTAGCCGTGGAAGATTACGTCCACGTCTGCTGCGCAGAGGGTTCCAAGAAAGTTGGAACTCAAATTGCGATCAAAGATTTAAGAGACTTGCACATGAAAATCCTCCTTTTTACCATTGGCAGGGTGGCAGGATCTGCTTCCCTACACCAGGCATCCAGGACTCAAATGAGTATAGCAGTGGAATGCTTAACTCATTTATATGATTGGTGCACAACTCTACTGATGAACATGAAGCAACAATTGACTTCTATCCGAAAAGCAAAGACAATTTTTTTTGGATATAGTACAATTTTGATGACATTCTTCTTCGAGAAGATTCCTGGGATGAGACCCAAAGTGATCGCTTCTATCAGCAGCCTGAGAGATCCAAGAATTGCCCGGTGGGCTGACTCGATGAAGAGACTGGGGGGAAGTGAAGTTCCCCGAACCACTTGGGATGATGAGTTCTTCCAATGGTGGGGAGAAAAAATCATCGCTGTGGAGGACTATCCCTATGCCGGGATGGATTTTCGTGGCGATCCAGACCTTGTCCTTCCACCAGGCGCGGCATGGGGCACAGTCGGTAAGTTTGCAATTTTTTGACTTATATAATTTTTTTTTGGATTTTTTCAATATATGTGAAAAAATGGAAAACAAACATGTTTTTGATTGGATTCAAGATGACTTACAATTTTAAAATGATCATGATACAGATATTGGACCAATTCGACCTGAGGGTTACCCACAACATAAGCGTCGCAGAGGCGAGGCAGATACAGTAGATCCAGACAGGACCCTCCAGGCTGTACAGAGGAACTTGGAGGGGTTAACCCGCCAAGTACCTATGGCTGCAGTGGAAGATCTGCCTGAAGCCATCCAGAGACGGGTGGTAGGAGTACCCCGTGACTGGGTACGGTTATTCCGCCGAGTTGCCACCGCGATTGTGTTCTATAAGAACACAACTTCTGGGTAGGGACCACAGGAGTAGATAGATATTATATATCAGATGACTGTATATTTTTTGAGACTGAACATGATCGGGCATAAGCCCAATTTTTTGTATGACTTATGAATCCAAATTTTGTATAGTTTTTTGAACACTCTGATGATATATATACAACGATTATTTGATGTGATGTGACAAATGTATAAAATTGTATGATGTTTTTGATGATTAAATTTTACTGTATGGAATGATTAATATGCCAATCAATTGCTTGATTAGCTAATGAGTCTGCCATCCAATTGTCAGCTCGAGTAATATGAATGAAAGTTAAAATTGAAATGATCTTTGTAACAAACGTAATCTTACGAACAACTGGAGTAAAAATGGACCTGAAACCTGATAACTATTGTTCAACTGCGACACCACCAGCTGGGAGTCAAAGAAAAATACCAACGAATCAACACCCAAAGATATTGCCTCCGAGAGTAGATAAATAACTGCAGTGTATTCTGCTATATTATTGGAAGCAGGACCAATGCAGACTCCTCTTGATACTAACAGCTGACCGGATGGATGATGAAGCACCCAAGCCGCGGAAGCCAAGTTCCGGGTGTGTCTACTAGCACCATCGGCGAAACCAAAATGACTCATAACATCCGACACAACCTGCCAAAGCAGATCAAAAAACATCACCATCCCATCAAAGATCGAAAAACAACCAGATATGTACAAAGTAAAACTACTATATACAAAAGAAAAATGTCAGGCCGAAGCCTAGGCATAATACTTTTTCAAATAGAGCCCATTTCTGGGCTCCGACAACTCGTTTCCTTCAAAATCAACCAAGGTATATGCTCCTTTTTTAAGGACTTTTTTAACAATGAAGGGGCCATACCACATAGACTTAAACTTTCCTGCCCCCAAGGCATCTTTTTCTTGGGCATAGACCAAAACAAGGTCACCTTCCGAAAAAACCTTAGGTTTGACCGCTTTATCGTACTGAACTTTAACTCGGTTTTTATGTGCTTCATTCATCGTGGCAGCATCCCGACACTGCTCATCAAGATGTTCCAGATGAAGGAGACGTTCTTCAAGACTAGAAGTGTCAGGAAGAAGTTCAACAGCTAACTTAAGAGAAGGAATCTCACATTCAATGGGAAATACTGATTCCAACCCGTAGACTAGCTGAAATGGAGTAAAGCCAGTTGCCGTTTTCACTGACGTCCTGTATGCCCAAAGTGCAGCATATAGCATAATATGCCAGTTGGATCGAGCTTTATTAATTGTCCTTTGAAGAATTATCTTCAAGGATTTATTCACGGCTTCCACTTGCCCATTGGCTTGAGGATAATACAGAGATGAATGCTCCTGCCGGAAACCTCACTTTAGAGCCAACTCAGCCATCATGCTATTCTGAAAATGACTGCCATGATCAGTGACAATCTCTCTAGGAATACCAAAACGAGCAATAACCTGCTTGAAAATAAAAAGAGCTGCAGTCTCACCATCATTCCCAAAAGTAGGCATAGCCTCGACCCACTTCGTAAAGTAGTCTACTGCTACAATGATATACTTGTGACCTTTAGCCGAAGGCGGGTTACAAGTAGTATAATCAGTACCCCAATTTGTAAAGGGACCGACAGTAATGACTGGAAAAAGCGGAGCTGGATGAGTGCGCATTTTGCGAGTATAAACTTGACACGGATGACACTTTTTGACCGACTCCATACAATCTTTGAAAATCAAAGGCCAAAAGTACCCAGCACGCAAGATCTTTTGGGCTGTAGCAAGCCCAGATAAATGACCACCACAAGCTCCACTGTGGGAATCATTCAGCACAGCCTCAACTTCTTCGAGAGTTAAGCAACGTCTCAGGATTGAATCAACCCCTCGACAGTATAAAGCATCACCAATGATCAAGTAATTCTTAGCCAAGTGACACAACTTACGACGCTCATCTTTCGAAAAAGTAGAGGGAAGCTTCGCAGTCTGGAGATACACAATTATATCTCCATACCAAGGATCCTGTGGAGGGATGAGAAATAAATGTTCATCCGGGAAGGATTCATCATAGACTATCTCTTCCCCACAGGGCAACTCGGAGATCAATTCCGCGAAAACCAATGATTTCTTGGACTTGGCAGACATAAACTCAAGATCAAATTCCTGCAAAATCACAATCCATCTATTGTATTTTCCCCCAATCACTCGCCTACTGAGAACAAACTAAAATGGATTGGTTGCTGCCAAAACATAAGTTTTTCGTAGAAGAATGTAATGCCGGAGTCGCTGTACATCATGAACAGCTGCTAAAGCTAACTTTTCTATCAGAGTATACCGAAGTTCAGGTCCTACCAATCCTCGACTAAGATAGTATATAACATGCTCTGCAAGAGCATCATCCTCCTGAACCAGAACCATACCAATGGTAGATTCTGCTGCTGCAAGATACAAAAGGAAATCCCTACTATAATTAGGTGGACTTAATAAAGGAGCAGAGGTCAATGCTTTTTTCAAAGCATCGAATGAGCGTTGAGCGAAGTCATCCCAAAAAAATGGAACTCCCTTCTTCAACAATCTCATAAATCCCTTGGTAACTTCAACATAATTTACGATAAATCTCCGAAGAAAATTAGCCTTTCCTTGTAGACTTTGAAGTTGACGAATAGAGGACGGGGGAGGCAACCAAAGTATTGCCTCAACCTTGAAGGGATCTACCCTAATCCCTTCCCTAGACACAATGAATCCCAATAACCGACCGGATGTAACCGCGAAAACGCACTTGTTCGGGTTCAACCTAATCTTGTAGAAACGACATCGTTCAAATATTTGACGGAGGTGAGCAGGATGATCCATTCTCTTTCGAGAATGAGCAGCTAAATCATCCAAATATGCCTCGATAATCTGTTTGATGTCGTGGAAGGCGTATGACATGGCCCGCTGAAACGTAGCCCCAGCATTTTTAAGACCAAAAGGCATCTTCTTGTAAGAAAAAGTACCCCAGGGACAAATAAAGGCAGTGTTATGCTGATCTTCAGGACGGATAGTAATCTGATTGTATCCGAAGAAACCGTCCATGAAGGAGAAAATTTCGTTACCGGCACACTCATCGATGATCTGATCTATGAATGGTGTGGGGTAATTATCTTTAGGGCATGCTTTATTAAGGTCTCTGAAATCAATGCAAACTCAAATTTTTCCTTGTTTTTTATCTACGGGAACAGGGTTTGAAACCCATTCAGTCAAAGGAATAGGGAAAATGAATCCCGCCTTGAGCAGCTTCTCCACCTCGGCTTTGATAGCTGCAACCTTCCTAGGATTGACCGGACGAAGTTTTTGCCTCACCGACTTAGCGTTTTCGTAAGTCTTGATCTCATGCTGGACAATAGATGGATCTATACCAGGCATTTACTCATAAGACCAAGCGAATACATCCCTATACTCTTTAAAGAGATCGGTGTAAATCTGAATCTCTTCAGGGGAACATTTAGCTCCGATGAAGACATTCTCAATAACATTGGGATCCCTGGAAATGTTCACCGGAATAGTTGGAGAAATCACAGCCATGTTCCCTTCAGCATATACCTGTGTCGGTGCTAAAGGGTTCAGAACTGGGCGAACAGGACCAGGAGACGGAGGACTTGGAAAAATCGTTTCAACTTCGCTTAAATCAGGTAAAAAGTAAGACCGATGATGCAAATCATCCCACGGTCTATCTATACCAGTCATAGCTTCTAGGATGGCCTCTTCAGATGGAAGAGTAGTATCAAGGCAATCCTGGGCAAAAGAAGAACTAAGTGTCCAAGCCAGAGCCACATCTCCATCCAACTCTTTCGGTGAAAGAGGAGCTGGAATGGACTCTGCAGAGTCAACAATAGATTGATAAGCAATCTCAGCTACAGACATCAGAAATGCCATTCCACCCACTAGACCTTCCGCTAATGTGGTGGTAGGGGAAGGCAAGGTCCAAGGGTCTGAAAAATAATGAGTTCTGAAGAACTCTCTTCGAAGAGGAGCCCTGGAGGATGAAATTGCATTTATATGAACCGTAGGAGGTGGAATATCAAAAGTACCCATCAGAGAATAATACATTCCAACCCCTAAATTCTCAATAGGTGACTTGGTATTATCCAACTTCAGATTAGTTGAGTCAGTAGATGCATTCGGGTCTACAGGAGGACAATCCAATTGATCCACCGTAACAATCCTCCCTTTGTGAGGGAAACAAATAATCCGAAATAATGAAGATGCAATGGCATCCATCTCATAAATCCAGTTTCTCCCCAACAGAAGGTTGTAGTCCAAGCTTGCATCCACTATCTCAACCTCTATATTTACAGTTTTGCCCCCAAAATAGATGGGAAAAGCTGGGACAATACCATGTGGTCTATGAGAATGAGCATCAAACGCAGTTAGAAGAGTAGCAGATGGAGCAGCTGCGGGATATCCAATTCCCTTCCAGCATGTGAGAGACATCACACATGTGGAAGCACCCTCATCAACGACCATCCAGAAAATATTGCATTTCCGGTACGATGATTTAATATGAAAATCCATATGATTAGGGAGTCTCTTTTTAAAATTAGTCATATCGAATGTAATCATAAGAGAGTGTTTTGGATCAACAGCCCCAATGGCAGTGAGCAGAGCGCTGCGCTGAGAAGGACAAGACTGGAGCACCTCAAGAGCCGACATGGCACAAGGACTTTGCGCCAGATCTTCCACAATAGAGTAGTTCTGGGCAGCCCTAGCATTTGGATTAATTGTCGTGCGCTTGGTAGATGCTTTTGGCATCCAAGGTATAGGCTCAACAGTAGGCCTCGTAATATGGAGCGGCTCGGTAGCATCGGGAGCACCCTTAGCTTTCGAAGACTCTTCTTTGCCATAATCATGGGATCTCGTGGCGACACCCACGTGAGCACTCATCATGTATATGTTTGATGGAATTTCCCCTTCCTGGGTGCCTCCGGAGGAAGCCCCAGTATTTTGATTCGCGCCAAAAAATAGCTATTTCCCTTGGGGAAAAGGGTTTGTCAACATAGCTTGGGAACTGGAAGAACCCTGCTGAGCTAACAAGCGCTGCGCTTCCTGAATTTTAGGGAAAAGGTGTGTAAGATGGTCTCCAGCACAAAACTTGCATGGAAACTTCACTTTATTTTTCTCCTTTGGACCCTCACCAACATGCTCGTTGGTTTTATTCGCATTACCATTCCCATTCTTGCCCTTTTCTTATTATTCCGTCCCTTCTTTTTCCCTTCGGATTATTGATTGCCTTTGGGATCGGAAGTTTGGATGGCATTAACCAACAAATATTGGGAAGGTGATGACCCAGGAGACACAGCTTGACCAGAAGGAGCAGATTGCAAAGACAACTGCTGCAATTGAGTAAGCAGGCTAGCTGCACCACTATTGATCGACCCAATAAGTCCATCACCATGAGGACCAGGCTTAGTTTTGGATAAATCTAATTTGGAGCGAGGAGCATTGGGTAAATATTTGTGAAGGACTCCAGACTGAGAATATATCAGTTCCAGCTGCTGGGCCCTAAAAATGGCCTGCTCCTCAGAAAATACCCCGGAGAGGGATACATCTTTCGAAATATCTGACTGCAGAGATTTCAGAAACCATTCCAAAAGGAATTCTCCTGGAACATGAGCTTTAATAAGCCTCTTCCTTCTCCTCCATTCCTGAATATGGTCAGAAATGTGGGTTGCATCATCCTGTTTAAAATTAGCTAGGAGTTCAGTCCCAGCGTCATAACGAACGGGCAACTGGAAATGATTTAGAAATGTAACAGCCAGATCTCCAAATGTAGCAAAACTGACCCCAGTTAGCTCAATATACCATTGGGCAGTGTTTCCAGTTAAGGTGCGTTGAAATAATCTCAACCTAATCGAATCGTCGATCAGGGAGTTAGAAGAACACCATAAATGGAAGGTGGTGATCTGGTCAGTCGGGTCCTCTCCATTCTTACCTTCAAACTTTGGAATGTCTGAAGGTAGTTTGGTCGGGACCGGAGGCCACCCCGAACTGTACTGGATCAGATCATTCGTCAATTTCGACAGATCTGGCAAGTTTAACGTTGCTAGAAAAGGTAAACGAGGCGGAGCCTGAGGATTCCATCCTTGATGGGATGGATTCCCAACATTCTGAAAAGAATACCCTGGATTTGATGAGGCACCAGGTTGCCAAAAAGAACTCATAGAAAAAGGAGAAGAACCTCCTCCCAATGCAGAGTTACCAAAGACCGGACCAGTTCCCCCCCCCGAAGTATTGAATGAAGAGGAAAGCCCCTGATAGGGGTTCCAGGCATTAGAAAGAGGGGAAAAAGTCTGATAAGCACTCGACAAAGGGAAAGAAGCATTCCCTTGGTGACCAGCGTAAAACTGATTCCCTGCCCCCCCTGTAGTAAATACAGGGTTCCAACCTGTAAAAGTGGTCGAATTCTGACCTCCAGACCAAGGGTTAAAATTCTGAGTTTGAGAAGTAAACGGAAAAGATCCTAAAGAAGGATTGGAAGTAGGAACATGCCCAGTTCCAAAGGGGAACCCTTGAAAAGAAGCTGATCCACTAGCCATGGAAGACATGGGTGTAGATGCAGCTGCAGCAGCGAAAAAGGAAAAAGGAGGAATCCCACTAGTGGGCATTCCAAAACAGAAGGGACCAGATTGAGAAGCATGTGCTTGGGTGAAACCAGAGCCAAACACAACAGTACTAGAAGCAATTGAAGATATAGCAATAGTGCCTCCTCCTTCAACTAAAGCAGGAGTCTGAATGCCTGCAGCACTCACAGCAGAAGCCTCGTTCCCAGTCATGGCCATCGAAAGGTATGAATAATACAGAGGATCTTCTGGCCTCGCAAACTCAGGTCCGATGTATTCAACAACGAACGGATAATCAGGAGGAAGAGGAGATGGAAGTGACTCAGAAGGCTAAGATACTTCCTCTACTTGCACTTCTTCTTCCTGTGGAAATAACACTCTCGAGGTGAGCGGAGCGCTCCTCTCAGAACCAGTACCGGAGCCAACTACAAAACCTTCAAACCCTTGTGGAGGATCTCTCTCCACTGTGTCAGATGCCACAGGGTGATATACACCTGCTATGTTACTCCTACGCCTTCTTGAAGAAGGCTCTGTACTCTCGGGAGATAACCCCCCGATTCTCCTCGATCGTCGAGGCGCTTGATCAGCCACTTTAACAAATTTTAATTAGACTCAAAAAGTATAAAGCTAGGCAAGCTAGGAGCAAAGAGAACTCACTATAAAAAATCCCTGAGATACAGTCAAGCAAACAGCCTTCAGGTATTTCCGCTCTGGGTGATTAGGACCGGACACCAAAATACAAGAAAGCGAAGAATAGGACCTCCCGGAAGCAGTCTGGGATAATTACGGCCCAGGCCTACTAGCGAAGGTAACATAAACAGTTATGCCGACCTCCTAACAACAGCCTTTGCCGGCACAAGTACCCAAGCTTCGAAAGGGCACCCCCCAGAAGTACTGCTGGAAGTGATACGACGTCTGCCGTAGGTACCACAGGTATTCCCCCCCGCAGTCACCTATGTGGAACCTAGGAGTGGCAACTATGGGCACCAATCCGTGTCAGAAGCCGGGCGGAACAATCTTGAGGTCAGATCCAGCAAATCAGAGAGGGGGTATCTCTCTTCTCGGCCTTCAGTTCCCCTCGCAGAGCTTTCCCGGTCCACCTAACGGAGTTGGATTTTACTCAATTAATCAACTTCTATGTTTTGTTTGAGCGGCCTTGGAGAGTTAACTCTCCACTCACCTAATCCAAGGCCCTACAACCTAGCTAGTTGGTGTATGAAACTTAATAAAAACTTGCTAGTTGCTTTTAAATTATAGCGCTTATTTTAATCGAATGTTATATTAAGTCAGAGGGATGCGGAAATGAAACTTATGGTGTTTTTGTGACGCAGAAAATAAATTAATAAAAACCAAACTACATGCAAATGCAGTAATTGCCTTTCGATGAAAAGAAATTTCTACAAAGGTTCTACGAGACTAAAATTTTTTCTTTTCAAATGACAAACTTCACACTCACAAAAACTATGAAAAAGACTAAATGCTTAAGTGCATCTGATGCAAATAACTAAGAGCATGAAAATTCTAAGATGAAAAATCTACTAAAGTAGAGAGAAATTTCCCAAAAATCCTTCAGTTTTATCAGTTTTTGATTATCCACAAAGCTAGTTCCCAAAATCAGAAACTCTCAACATAAGGACACCAAAAATGCTTGAAACAAGAGGAAGAAACCAATGACAATTCAAGTCAAAAACCAAAGGCAAGAAATCTCAACAAAGCTTCCAAAGATGTAACGAAACGAAAACGAAAATGCAAAACAAAAGCAAACAACAAAATAAGATGTTTTTTGAGCTTTTGAATTTTATAAAAAGAAGAGCTCTAAGAGACCAAGACAACTATCCAATCCCAAGCTAAACAATTCCGAATTTCAAGCAAAATCTCCAAAAAATGCTCCAAATCTTATAAGGCTACTTAGTAGCAAGATTTGTATGAGAAACAGAAGACAAGAAACTCAAGCACTCAGCCCAGAAGAATAGTACAATCTCGCTGCAAACAAAAACTTCAAAGAACCAAGAAAGACTCTTCAAAAATTGCAACAAGACCTAGTCAAACGACCTCAAGAAAACCAACCGAAAATAGGCAAAAATCGAAGCGCAAAGCAAGACACAAGGCTAGGAAAGAGTAAATGAGCAAAAGCTCTCTGTCCTGATGAAGAAGAACAGTCAAGAATCCCCAGAAAGAGATCTTGGTACTCGTACCAGAAATGCAAGCACTAAAAATAAGATTTTGCCGGATAAGCCAGTCTTCAACTAATCAAGGGAGAAAAAATACCAATGATCACTTTCAACATAATCCAGAGGATACAAAGACACTCTAGGAATAGGTCTCCATAGGCAGACAAGACTAAAATATCAAGAAATCAAAAATTTCAAAATTTACCCAGACATACGCTACTTGACAGTTTTGAAACAAGCGTGCATACGCGACTGTGTCAAAGGAAACCCGCGTATACGCGAATTCCTTTGAAGCAAACTGCATGTATACGCGACTATGTCTAGACAAACTCGCGTATATAAAGGTAAATAATGAAAAATAAAAAATATTAAGCCTGGATAAAGAACCGGGTCTTCAGTCTGACTGAGAACAAGTTAACTGGACTGAAAATAAAACTTAAAACTGTTGGAAACCTTTCAAATAGCTGAAACCACCCAACAGGAGAATCAAAAGAATGCGATCCCTAGCGGAGTCGCGAGTTCTGTTTCGAGGAAAAACACCCTAGAGGTTTGTTGGGTCAAAACCTCCACAGATCAGGGCATGCTATTCAGAAGGACTCACACACAACCATACTTAAATGCTAAAAACTAGATAACAACGATAGTAGAACTCACCCGTAGTCCTACATTCGATGTAGATCCCGCGGGGTCCAAACCCCCAGCAACCCTTCTTCCTCTTCAACCTAGAAAACAAGAAAGAACATGCACGGAAACCTAGTTGTACAACATATATTTCTCCTAAATGTTAGTGTAATCCATGTGAAACATTATGTAAACAATAATAAATGCTTAATAATCAATCTTTTCACATATGCAAATAGATGCTAACACATAAGTTTAGGAACAAGATGGTTCTTCATTATTGCGAACAACATGTACAGAAATAAAAAGTGGAGAGATCACCTTAAACCTTCCACGATCTTCGAACAGACCGTCGTCTAGATCCGTCTCGCCCTTGCCTCGCTAAGATACTTTCAAGACTTGTGCACTCGAGATGACATATAAATGGATGAAAATCTCTAGGAAACAAGGGTTTCCTGTAAAAATCTGGGAAAGTGCAGGAGGCACGGGAATTCAGACTTGAATTGGGATTCCAACAGAGTATAATATCTATAAAATTTCTCCCTCCCTTAGGCCATACACATGAGGGGCTTTTATACTCCCTCAAAGTAGTTTCAATCAGTTGGAAACAGTTGGCCACGTACTGGGGTGGTTGAACTACTGGAGTAACCATCAAACAAGCCCGAAAATAGGGAATTTTTATATATATTTTTAATGATTTTAATGGCATATGCGGAAAAGTACATGTGGACTCGCGTATACATGCAGAAAAGTCTGGGAATACCCGCGTATGGGATTTTTAACACTGTTTTTTATGAATTTTGTTCAGGTCTATGGGAATGGGAGCCCAAGGCCATAGAGATAATCATGAATCACACGAGGGTGAAAAATGATGCTATAACAATAGAATATTGGGCCATCTTCACCATGGCGCCTTGAAGATTTTGCAGCAGATTTCTACTGGACTTCCCAAGGGTACTCTTGTGTAGTAAGATCAGTGCAAGGGATGTACTATGGGTAAGTTTGTGAAGACCACCTTTCATGAGAAGGAGAACCATGCTTCGGTGATCCTTGAGAGAATTCACACATACGTGTGTGGAACTTTATCGGTTGCTTCAACAGAAAAACACAGGTATTATGTTATTTTTGTTGATGACTATTCTTGTAGATGTTGGATCTTCTTCATGCAGAAGAAGAGCGAAACATTCTCAAAGTTTTTGAGTTTAAATTATTGGTGGAGAAGGATTCGGGGAAGCAAGTGAAGTCTCTACGGAGCGATAATGGTGGTGAATATATCTCGGGCGAATTCAAAGACTTCTGTAGAAAAGAAGGAATTTGAAGAGAACTCATAGCGCCTCATAACCCACAATAGAATGGGGTTGCGGAGAGGAAGAACAAAATGATCTTGGGTGCTGCACGAGCTATGCTGCATGACCAGGGCCTACCAATGCACTTGTGGGTGGAAGCATGCAACACTGCAGTTTATGTGCAAAATCGTTGTCCTCATAGAGTACTTGGCATGAGTACACCTAAAGAATATTTTACTGGTAAGAATTCTGATATTTCTCATTTGAATATTTTTGGCTCATCTGTTTACATTCATGTGACAAAGGATGCCAAGAAGAAGTTGGAGCTGACTGTAGAAGTTGGGATATTTGTGGGGTACACATAAACACCCCATAATTATTGTGTGTATTTTCCAGACAGTCGGATGACTATGGTGCAATGGGATATAAAATTCAATGAGGTGACAGCCATGAAGTTGTCGCTTGAGAGGGAGCTACAATTGCATGTAGAGGAGGAGCTACTTGTTCCCAAATATGAGCCTCTAGATGTGAATCAGACACAGGAGGAGATTCATGGAGTGGAGTCCACGCATGCAGAACCAAACATCAGAACAGGCAGAAAGTGTACCACAGAAGCTGAGAGACTAAAGATTGATGTGGCACAGAATGTAGGAGTCCCTACATCATAGCGCAGACATAGATAGTCACCAGACCAATTTACTAGATACATGGCTCTTATGAGCAAGTGTGTCGTGACAGAGCCATCTTATTTTGAAGAAGCAGTGCAGGATCCCACATGGGTATATGCCATGGTGGAGGAATATGACTCCATTGTCAGAAACAATGCTTGGGAGAATGTTCCGAGGCCGGTGGGTAAACCAATGGTAGATTCAAAATGGATCTACAAGGTAAAGCAAGTTGCTGATGGGAGCGTCGAGAAGTACAAGGCAAGATTTGTTGCTCGGGGCTTCTCACAGATCGAGGGGATTGATTCTGAAGAAACCTTTGCACCTGTCGCACAGTATTCTTCCATAAGGACCATCCTTGATATCTCAGCGCAGATGGGTTGGCACATTCATCAGATGGATGTGAAGACTTCGTTCCTTAATGGGATCATTGAGGAAGAAGTGTACATTGAGTAGCCTGAAGGATTCGAAATCTTCAACAGCAAGTCGCATGTGTGCAGGCTCAAAAGAGCACTATATGGGCTGAAACAAGCACCTCATGCTTGGAACACTCAGATCGACAACGATTTCACCGGACTTGGTTTCACCAAGAGTGAGGCGGATGCAAACCTATACCAAATTGTGGTGGAGGGTAAGCTTTTAATCATTGTTCTTTATGTTGATGGTTTAATACTAATAGGTGATGAGAAGTTGATACACTCATGCAAGGTAGATCTTGCAAAGGAGTTCGAGATGAAGGATTTAGGCCTCCTTCATTATTTCCTTAGATTTGAAATATGGCAGCGGGAAAGTGAATTGTTTGTGTCTTAAGGCAAGTATGCCCGGGAGATACTGGAGAAGATTCACATGCAAGGCTGCAAGCCTATCGACACTCCTCTTCCAGAAAATTGGAGGAAATAGGATGCTACATCAGCAGAGGTAGTGGATGCCACTGTTTATCGATAGTTGGTGGGTTTGCTCATGTATTTAGTTAATACAAGACTGGACATATGCTATGCGGTGAACCAGCTTTCACAAGGGATGGTTAAGCCTACCAAGCTCTTTTGGAATTTAGGCAAGCATGTCCTGAGGTATCTTAGGGGCACATTTGAATATGGCTTATGGTACAAACAAACATATGAGGTGAAGTTGCATGGCTTCACTAATGCAAATTGGGCAAGCAGCCCAATGGACAGAAAGAGCACATCAGGAGGGATTTTCAATATCGGATCTACGACATTTTCTTGGTACAACAGGAAACAAAGATCCATGGCACTTAATTTAGCAGAAGAAGAATACATGGCAGCAAGTCAAGCTGCATGTGAGGCTATTTGGATGAGGAAGATCCTTGTCGGTTTGTTCGGTTCACATTTAGATCCTACAGTGATACATTGTGATAATCAGAGTTGCATTAAACTCTTGATTAATCTTGTGTTTCATGATAGATATAAACATATTGATATCCAGTATCATCATATCATAGATTGTGTGCAGCGGAAGATCATGTTGCTTCAGTACATTCTTATGGAACATTAGGATGCAGATATTCTGACGAAGGTGCTCACCAGGAGCAAATTCGAATACCATAAAGGTAGGATCGGGGTGAAGTATAATCCCTATATTGTTGAGAGGGAGTGTTGAGATTCAAAAAGATGATGAAGCTTAGTGAAAATCAGTCACCTTCACTAAGTGGGCCCGCAGGCTATTTTTGGTGAAAGTCTATTTTTAGACATGGTGATCATATTTTAGAAGTTGCAGGATGCTATTTGTGGATGGTTGGTCAAGTTGGAAAAATAGATGAAATTATATTCTTAGAATATTGGGCGAAGTCTATTTATAGATTTTCGATCTAAAAATAGATGCATGTTGACTATTATTATCCCTTAATAATAATCTGACAATAAACATCAACTTAATCTCTTGGAGCACTTTATTTTAGTGTACAGATTTGGAAAATCAGCAGGCTGAAGGAATTACAAAATTCCTAAGGTTTACTGGTGGTTCATGTATAGAGGAATTAGTTAGAACTGAATTGGCAGAGTTGTGACAGAGTTGGAAGTGTAGTTCATGGAGTTGTTATTCAGTTTAACTCAGTTATTGGAGTTAAACTCAGTTGAGCTAGTTGTATCTAGTCTAACTGAATGATACACTAGTGAGAGTGGAGTTAATTAATTCAAAAATAATAAATCACTAATCAACTAAACAAATACAACAGTTAACTACAATGCATGTCAGTTCCAGTGGAGACCCAGTGGAGAGATAGGTGAAAGGGTGAGATGGACTATCTGTTGTGACTATAGTGATGCATTGATTGCATCACACACACGTTGGATTTTCCAATGAAGATTGCACAGTCAAGGCAAGACCAATTCAAATTCATTCAGGGGTCTTCTTCAGCAAGGATTGCGCAGTGGAGGCAGGCTATCAGGTGGCAAGAAATCAGTGCATGGATTTGCAGATTGTTTCTTGTTAGTGTGTGATGATTGATTGTACTGAGAGCTTGATGTACTAAGCTTTGTATGAGATTGTTACATGATCTTCATGATACATAATATATGATAGTTGGGGTTTTCAGCTTCAGGCTTTCCTGTTAAATAACTGTGTTATGTGGGATTGTTTTTATTGCGTCATGTGTTTACAATTGATTTTTAAATTTCCGCAAAAGATTAACAGTGGAAGGATTCTGTTTTTAGCAAGAAGATAAATATTGATATATCAGGATAATCTGGATATATACATGCATATGTTATATAATTTCTACACATTGAACTCATTCCCCTCTCCGTATATCAAAGACATCCAATTTTTCTCATTGATTACCATTAAATAAGCCTCCATTTGAATCTTCCAAAGCTCATAGTTTAATCCATTTAAAAATTGAATTCCTTCTACTGTTAGCCAACCTTGATTAGAAGTTGTTTCCCTTTGATCTACCTTTTAGGGATTAAGATATTACTAAAGGAACCTTGCTCTGATAGCAATTTTTTGAAACAAAATTAATAATGAGAGGGGGGGGGGGATGAATAAATATTATGGCTAATTTTAAACTTTTATGCCAAGTATTTTTTAATCTTTCAAACTTGGCATCCATTATATGAGAGAAACCATTAAAACCATAACAACATGTTAGGTCCCTATATTACTAGTATAGTCCCTTATTGTTGTTAGTGTAATCCCCTTATTGTTATTATTGTACCCTTGTAACCCCCATATTGTTATTATTATGCCCTTAAATTATTATTGTTAGGTCGGCTAGGATTACATTGTGGCCCCACTAGGATTAAATTATGGCCCCATGGACTCCTATATATAGAAAGGAGGTTTTGTAATTTAAATCATCCAAGAATTGTTCATTCATGTAATGTATTGGAGGTTTCTCCCTCGAAGTGTCTTATTTCTAAGACATTGATATCTATTTTATTCTATTTTTGGAGTTGGTTTCACAACATTTGGTATTAGAGCTTGGGATTCTAGGGTTTTGCTGCTCCAAACAGGTTTTCGTGGAATTTTTGCTATAAATTTTTTTCTATGAAGCTTCAGAAGCTAAAATTTGTAGAGTGCAAAGCTAAAATACTGTGGAACATCGTCGCAAAATTTCAGAGCTTGGTTCGCAATATTTTCGGAGGTATGATCTGTGGAAGTTAGGTCTTTTTGCAGGCTCTTGAATTTCACTTAAAAAGGTCATCGCAGACTTTTCACTATAACTTTTTTTCTAAGAAGGTTCAGAAGCTAAAATTTTTAGATCGAGAAGCTGAAACCCTGAGGAACATTGTCTCAAAATTTTAGAGCTTGGTTCACAATATATTTTGAGATATGATCTGTGGAAGTTAGGTCTTTTTCAGGCTCCCGAAATTCATCTCAAAGAGGTGATCGTGGGAAAAGCTTCATAACTCTCTCTTTGAGCATTGGATTGGAATTTTGTAAAATATTACTAGAAGTACACGGCCTATAGTTTATTTTCTATAAATTTTAGATACAAAGGAGAAAACAGTAACACGTGGCAAGTCGTACGATTTCACTCTACTGAATCAGTCCATAAATAGGTCATTGTGGGAGATTGGAAATAAATTTGTCTTGAAGAATCCAAATCAAGTCAGATTTGTGGCATTTGAAAGAAGCTTCAGAGTACTACTACAGGGCTGAATTTTAGATATTGAGGATATGCAATTATAGAGATAAGTCAATTTCAATACCAAGCTCCTCAAAAGCAAGTAAAAGGAGTGTTTTTTTTTTGTTTTTTTTGTTTTGTTTTGTTATTTGTTATTTGTTTTGTTTTTTTTGTTTTTTGTTTTTTTTCCTTTTTCTGAATTACATAAGTCTTGTTTGAAGAATCAAGTTGAATTGATTCCAAGAGCATATTATAGAATAGATATCAGTGTTGGATTCTCAAATGGCCCCTAAAAAGATTTCAACACCCATTAAGCCTTTAGAAGTCTCTACTATGACTCATGAAGACGAAGAATGGCAACATGACATATCAAAATTACAAGAGCAAGTGCAACAAATTTCGCTCTCTCAAAGAGAAACAAAAAATTGCATGGAAGTTTTGAAGAAAGGCGTGGAATCTAAGATGGATGGTTTGAAGAATGGCATGGAAGCTAATATGGATGGCATGGAATTTAAGATGGATGACATGGAAGCTAAGATGGAAAACATGAAGAATGATTTAAAAGCAGACATGGAAGGTTTGACAAAGTTGATACAAAAAATGTTTCCTAATGGTGAAAAGATAGTAGAGGAAACTAATGATGAGAACAAAATAAATGCTAATCGTGATTTCATAAAATCTAATGTTGGTGGGAAGAACCACCATATTCCAAAAATGGATATGAGGAAGTTTGATGGAAAGGATCCTGTAACATTGATACTACAAATGGAGCAATATTTTGATCTCAATAATGTGAAAAACACAAAAAAGGTACGCATTGCAACTTTACATTTAGAACAAAATACATTTGTATGGTATCGATGGCTTTTTTCCCGTAAAAAAATTATCACTTGGTCAATTTTTACGAAGGAAATGATAAAACATTATGAGGATACAAAGAGCAACACCTTCTTTAGCCAATTGATAAATCTAAAGAAAAAAGGTTTAGTGGGGGAGCACATTGAGGACTTCCAAAAATTGAATATAAGGGTAACTGATATTCCAGAGGAACACAAAATTGGTCTCTTCATAGGTACTTTAAAGGATAACATCCAACATGAAGTTCGCATTTTGGAACCTGATTCATTGGAGAAGGCATTCAGGTTGGCAAGAAAAATTGAACGTAAAATTATGGTGACAAGGAAGCCTACCACTCACTTCTATAAAGAGGGAAGTGTTGCTACTCCTAGATTTCATCAACCTACAAGGTTGGCACCACAAAAATTGGAAGAAAAAAGAGTAAAAGGGCTTTGCTACAGTTGTGATAGCAAATACACTAAAGGTCATAAGTGTGCTGAGAAGAAATTATTTTACATAGATTGTGAAGAGGAAGAAGAAAATGAACAAGAAGAGGATATACACCAGGAACCAGACCTAGAAGAGGAAGAAATGAATCCGACCATATCGTGTAATGCACTGGCAGGAATTACCACTCCTCAAACTCTCAAGATAGAAGGACATATCAAGAAGAAAAAGATAATAGTGTTGATTGATTCAGGTAGCACCCATAATTTTATTCATTGTAAGGTAGCCAAGGAATTGAATTGTTTCCTATACCCAGCACCAGAATGTCAAGTGATGGTTGCAAATGGAGGAACTATAAATTGCTCTGGAAAATTACATAATATTAAGCTAACCATGTGGGAATATGTATTAAATATTCCAATTCTTTCCATTCCTATGGGAGGTGCTGATATTGTACTAGGAGTACAATGGTTAAAATATTTTGGGATGGTAGCTTTTAATTTTCAAGAACTTTTCTTGAAATTTTTTTCAGAAGGAAAGGATGTCGAAATACGGGGTATTGCAGGGAAGCTGGGAAAGATAATAAGCTCTAATGTCATGACAAAGCTTATAAAGAAAGAACAATGAGGCATACTTGCACAATTATTCTCACTAGAAGTTCCAACATCAAAATCCTCTATTTCTACAGATCTCCAAAAAGTCTTGGACAATCATTCCAAGGTTTTTGAGACTCCCAAAGAAATCCCACCTATTCGTGATCATTATCATGCTATTCATTTGATTCCAGGAAGTGTTCCTCCTAACATCAAGCCTAATAGATATCCTTATGTCAAAAAGAGCGAAATTGAACGTATGATTGCAGAAATGTTAGAGGCGGGTATAATTCAACCTAGTTGAAGTTCTTTCTCTGCTCCTGTAGTATTGGTACACAAGAAGGATGGATCATGGCGCATGTGTCTCGATTATAGGGAGCTCGATAAGCTCACCATTAAAGATAAATTTCCTATTCCTGTGATTGATGAATTATTGGATGAATTACATGGAGCAATTTCTTTTACCAAGTTGGATCTTCGTTCAGGATATCATCAAATTAGAATGAAGACTGAAGATATTCCAAAAACAACATTTCGAACTCATGAGGGTCATTATGAATTTTTGGTCATGCCTTTGGCCTTACCAATGCACCTTCTACATTTCAAGGGTTGATGAATTCCATTTTCAAACCCTTAGAAAATTTGTGCTAGTATTTTTGATGATATACTAATCTACAACAGGTCTTGGAAGGATCATGTTCAACATGTTGACAGGGTGCTCAAACTATTGGAGGAGAAACAATTATATGCAAAAACATCCAAATGTTTCTTTGGAGTACAAGAGGTGGAATATCTAGGTCATATTGTATCTCACGAGGGTGTTGAGGTAGACCCTAACAAAATTAAAGCCATTAAGGAATGGAAAGTCCCCACAACCATAAAGCAGTTGCGAGGATTTCTCGGGTTAACAGGGTATTATCGCAAGTTTGTTAAGAATTATGGGAGAATAGCAGCACCTCTAACAACATTATTGAAGAAAGATGCATTTTCATGGACTCCTGAAGCAACCAAGGCCTTTGAACATCTTAAAGAGGCAATGTGCCTAGCACCGGTCTTAGCTACGCCAGACTTCACAAAAACCTTTATTGTGGAATGTGATCCCTCGAGAAATGGAATTGGTGCTATTTTACTGCAGGAAGGAAGACCCATTTCTTTTGAAAGTCGTCCAATCAAAGGAAAGTATTTACAGAAACCTATTTATGAGAAGGAAATGTTAGCAATACCGCATGCACTAAAGAAATGGTGAACTTACCTAATGGGAAGACACTTCAAGGTAAAAACTGATCATGATAGTCTTAAACACTTTTTGGAACAAAGACTATCTTCAGAAGAGCAGCAAAAATGGGTCACAAAGATGTTGGGTTATGACTTTAAAATAATATACAAAAAAAGGAAGCTAAATGTTGTTGCAGATGCACTCTCAAGAAAGAATGAAGAGGTGGAAGCATTGCTTTGTGCCATTTCTATTATCCAACCAGATTGGATAACCGAAGCAAGAGATGAATGGAAGAAGGACGAAGAAGTGTGGACACTCATTCAAAAGTTGCAGCAAGATCCTAGTACATCTGATACATTTAGTTGGAAAATGATTCCTTATGGTACAAAGATCGCTTATATCTTTGTAAGAATTCCCAACTAAAACAAAAGATTATTTTGGAATTGCACACTTCTCCTTTAGGAGGACACTCACGATTTTTAAAAACTTACCACAGGGTGAAGAAAGAATTTTTTTGGGATGGCCTTAAATCTGATATTCAAAGGTTTGTGGTAGAATGTTTGGTTTTCCAGCAGAATAAAGTTGAGACTTAAGACCCCGGGTCTTCTACAACCTTTATCCATTCCAAGTCAATGTTGGAAGGAGATTTCAATGGATTTTATCACAGGTTTACCTAAGTCTGAAGGAAAGAGTGTCATCATGGTGGTAGTTGATAGACTTACCAAGTATGCACACTTTTTTGCATTACCTAATCCATTTAAAGCAAGTATAGTTGCTACTACATTTATGGACACAATTCAAAAGCTACATGGAAACCCAAGGGTTATTGTGAGCGACAAAGATCCCATTTTTATTGGAAATTTTTGGACGGAGTTAATTTCTTGTTTGGGTACTCAATTAGCTCATAGCTCATCTTATCATCCTCAATCCGATGGTCAAACTAAGATAGTAAATAAATGATTAGAAGGATATCTTCGTTGCTTTGTATCTAATAAACAAACACAATGGGTCAAGTGGTTACCTCTAGCTGAATGGTGGTATAACACTTCCTTCCATACTGCAACAAAAATGACCCCATTTATGGCACTTTATGGATATAATCCACCATCCATCACATCATATTTAGGAGAAAATTCGAAGGTTCAAGCAGTGGAAGATCACATGGAGCATCAAAAAGAAGTTATCCAACTCTTAAAGGACAACCTGAATTTGGCTCAAAATCGAATGAAACAACAGGCAAATCAATGTCGCAGCGAGAGAAGTTTTGATATAGGAGACTGGTTATTTTTACGACTACAACCATACAAACAAATGTCCCTCAAGCAAGCTAAGAAGGATAACAAATTATCGCCAAAGTACTATGGTCCTTAAAAGGTGTTGCAAAAGATTGGTACTATTGAATACAAATTGGAACTTCCTGCTTCTTCACGAGTGCATCCAATTTTCTGTGTTTCATACTTAAAGAAGGTTATAGGTGAAAATATTCCAGTTCAATTAATATTGCTAGACCTTGATGAGGAAGGAAAAATCATATTAGAACCTGAAGTGGTTATGGAAACAAGAACTCGACAGCTACGGAATCGATCAATTTCAGAGTATCTCATCAAGTGGAAGAACTTACCCACTGAAGATTCTACATGGGAGGATGAGAATTTTATACAGAAGCACCCAGAGCTACTCAAGCATTGAGGACAACATTTTTTTGAAGGAGAGGGGCATGTTAGGTCCCTATATTACTAGTATAGTCCCTTATTGTTGTTAGTGTAACCCCCTTATTGTTATTATTGTACCCTTGTAATCCCCATATTGTTATTATTGTGCCCTTAAATTATTATTGTTAGGTCAGCTAGGATTACATTGTGGCCCCATGGACTCCTATATATAGAAAGGAGGTTTTGTAATTTGAATCATCCAAGAATTGTTCATTCATGTAATGTATTGGAGGTTTCCCCCTAGAAGTGGCTTATTTCTAAGACGTTGATATCTCTTTTCTTAAATTTTTGGAGCTGGTTTGACAACAACCATGTCAAACAATACAAGCATACACATTGGACACATATGTTTTAAGTGGAAACCCTTTCGGGAAAAAACCACCAAATCTGTTGGGTGTGGAGCCTGATTATCTTCTTTATTTTGTATCACAACATTGGACCCTTTTTCTTAATGGGGCGGAAACGCCGCTCGTAATTGTACGCTTCCTGGGGGGTCCACGGGGGGCAGCTGAGAGTTTGTGGAGCCCCTGAAATGCCCTCGAAGCTAAAAATAGATGTAAAATTTCCTTGTAAAAGTATAGTAATTTCTAGTCAATCTGGGCCGTTCATTAGGCGGATGATATGATGGTAGAAATTATGTTTAGTTTAGGGTTTTTAGCCCTAGAAGGAAACCCCTTACTTGTATGAGGGTATTGCATTGCGGCTGTGTATTGTATGTGTATTCTCAGAGCGAGAAACAAATAGGGGGACTGTGAGAGAGAACAAAGGATATTATAGCAGATTTGTTGTAGGTTGTGTCTCTTCATTTTGCTGGATAATAGAAAGGAAGGACTGGCTGTTCAGGATGGACATAGCCCAAACTGGGTGAACCACGCATATCCGTGTCTCTCTGGTTTTATGTGTTTCTTGTGTTTGCGTTTCCGCATATATATTTTATGTGTTGCATTGCTCTGTAATATATAATTTTCTAACAACTGGTATCAGAGCTGAAGGTCTATTTGGCTGATAAAATCGTAGGAAAGAAGGGTTCCTGGTTCGAGTGGGAGCAATGGCGGAAGATGGTAAGTTTAGGGCCAAGAAATTTAATGACCAAAACTTCCCTCTGTGGAAGATGCAGATGGAAGATTATCTGTATTAGAAAGATCTTTACCTACCATTGAGCAAAAAACAAAGAAGTCGACGACTATGACAGATGCAGAATGGGAGATTCTCAATAGAAAGGCACTTGGAATAGTACGGCTGTACCTCGTGGTGTCAGTAGCCTTCAATATTTCGAAGGAAACAACAATAGAGGGTTTGATTAAGGCATTGGCGAAACTATATGAAAAACCATCGGCTTCAAACAAGGTATTTCTTATGAAACGTTTGTTTAATATGAAGATTTCAGAAGGTGGATCTATTGCAGACCATTTAAATGATTTTAATACAGTTACCAGTCAGTTAAGTTTTGTAGGGGTAAACTTGGATGATGAAGTTAGGGCTCTGTTATTTCTATGCTCATTGCCAGAAATTTGGAATGGTTTAGTTATGGCCATTAGTAACTTTGTCTCTAGATCTTGTACTTTAAAGTTTGATGATGTTTTTGGTGCTATCCTTAGCAAGGAAATGCAACAGAAAAGCTCTGGTGAGACATCGGGTAATGCTTTGAGTGCAGAGTCTTGGGGAAGAAAAATAGAAAGAGGAAAGAGCTCGAGATATTGTAGTAAATCAAGGAAAGGCAGATCCAAGTCCAGATTAGGGATAGCGCGCTGGAAATGTGGAAAGAAAGGACACCTGAAGAAAGACTGTCGATATCATAAGGGAAAAGAAGGAGACACACAACAAGAAAATAATCATGAAGAAAATGTGACAGGTGATGTATTACAAGATGCTTTGATTCTTGAGTGGTAGATTCAGGGGCCTCATTCCATGCCACACCTGATAAGAAATATTTCCATGACTATGTTCAAGGAGATTTTGGATAAGTCCGTTTGGGTGATGATAAACCCTGTAAAATTGTTGGAATGGGTAAGGTTCTTGTAAAACAGTAGAATGGAAACCAATGGCTATTAAAAGAGGTAAGACATGTTCCATATCTGATGAAAAATATGTTTTCAACAGGGCAGTTAGGCGGTGAAGGTTGTGCGACAAATTTCACAGATAAAACTTAGAAGGTCACCAAAGGAGCCCTGGCAATAGCAAAAGGCGAAAAGGTTGGTACATTGTATTTATGCAATGGTATTTCTAACTCTATTAATGCTTTAACTTCCAAAGGAGCAGATGCAACATTATGGCATCATAGGCTCGGACACATGATTGAGAAGGGGATGAAGATTCTTCACTCAAGAAATTTGTTGCCAAGTTTGAAGAATATTGATTTGGATTTTTGTGAGAATTGCATTTATGGAAAACAGAAGAGAGTCATATTTCTTAGAGTTGGGAAATAAAAAAAGAGTGAAAAATTAGAGCTTGTGCATACAGATGTATGGGGACCTGCTCAGGTATCATCTCTCGGTGGCTCTCGTTATTATGTTAATTTTATTGATGATGCAGCTAGGAAAACTTGGATTTATTATATTCAAAATAAATCTGATGTATTTGATACTTTCAAGAAATGGAAAACTTTGGTTGAGATTGAGACAAGAAAGAAGTTGAAGTGTCTCAGATCAGAAAATGGAGGTGAATACTGCAGCAAAGATTTTGATAGGTACTGTTTAGAGCATGGAATTTTCAGAGAGAAGACAATTCCAAGAACACCATAAGAAAATGGTGTGTCAGAAAGGATGAACAGAATAATCATGGAGCATGCAAGGTGCATGAGATTGCATGCAGGATTGGATTTACAGTTTTGGGCAGATGCTGTAGATACTGCTGTTTATATAATAAACATAGGGCCTTCAAGTTCCTTGGATGGTGGTATTCCAGAGGAAGCATGGACAGGGAAAAAGGTAAACTACTCAATTTTAAAGCCTTTTGGTTGTGAGACCTTTGTCCATATTAATAAAGAAAATATAACAAAGCTTGAGGAAAAATCAAAGAAATGTACCTTTATTGGATATGGTGTTAATGATTTTTGTTATCACTTATATGATTATGAAAATCACAAAATCATTAGGAGCAGAGATGTAATATTCAATGAAAAGGTCTCGTATAAGAATCAGTTGCAGGAAAAGAAACAAGAAAAAGAAAACAAATAATACAAATTTCTTGATGAGATCACAGAAAAAGTAAAGGTGCCTGAAAATAATAATAATCAACAGGCACAACAAAAACAACCACTACAACAACAACAGGCACCTAAAACACCTGAAAGTGGTGTCAGAAGATTTACCAGGATAAGTAGACCCCTTGAATGATACTCTCCTTCAGTATATTATTTATTGTTGACTTATTTTGGTGAACCCGAATGTTATGAAGAGGCAATGCAAGTTGAAACCAGGAAGAAGTGGGAGCTAGCCATGAAAGAAGAGATGGACTCCTTAATGCATAACCAGACTTGGGACTTAGTCAAGTTGCCAGCAAGTAAAACTACATTGCAGAATAAATGGGTTTACAGGCTGAAGGAAGAAGATGGAGGAAAATAGAGGTACAAATCTAGACTTGTGGTGAAGGGGTTTGCACAGAAGAAAGGTATTGATTTTGATGAAATATTTTCTCCTGTTGTTAAGATGACTTTAATAAGAACTAGTTTAAGTCTTGTAGTAGCAGAATATTTTCATCTTGAATAGTTAGATGTAAAGAAAAATTTTCTCCATGGATATTTGGAGGAAGAGATCTATGTGGAGCAACCAGAAGGATATGAGGTCAAAGGGAAGAAAACATTAGTGTGCAGGCTAAAGAAGAGCTTGTATGGCTTAAAAAAGGCTTCGAGGTAGTGGTATCTAAAATTTGACAAGTTTATGTTTGAACAAGGTTATACTAGATGTCTCTCTGATCATTGTGTTTATCTGAAAAATAAAAATTATGGAAGCTATATTATATTGTTATTGTATGTAGATGACATGCTTGTTGCAGGGTCTAACATGCAGGAAATAAATGTGCTCAAAAGAACATTGGCAAATTCATTTGCAATGAAGGATTTGGGAGCTACAAAACAAATCCTTGGTATGAGAATAACTAGAGATAGGAAAAATCACAAATTAACACTGTCTCAACATGAGTACATACAAAAGGTGTTGAAAATATTTAATATGCAAAATGAAAAACCAGTTAGTACACCTTTTGCTAGCCATTTCAAACTTAGTAAGGAGATGTGCCCCAAGACCCAAGAAGAAATGGATTATATGTCTAAAGTTCCATATGCATCAGTAGTTGGAAGATTAATGTATGCAATGGTCTGCACAAGGCCTGATATTGCACATGTAGTGGGAGTTGTAAGTAAGTACATGAACAATCCAGGTAAAGAACATTCGATGGTAGTGAAATGGATTCTCAGATATTTGAGAGGTACCACAAATCAAGCATTATGCTTTGGTGGTTCAAACATTTCTCTACAGGGATATGTTGATGTAGATATGGCAGGTGACAGAGATAATATAAGGAGCACTACAGGGTATGTATTTATTGTAGGTGGAACAACTGCCAGTTGGGTTTCAAAAATCCAATCTGTTGTTGCACTTTCAACAACAGAAGCAGAGTATGTTGCTGTTATAGAGGCTAGTAAAGGAATGATTTGGTTAAAAAGGTTTATGGATGAATTGGGTAAGAAGTATGATATGGGCACATTATACAGTGATAGCCAAAGTGCCATTCATCTTGCAAAGAACTCAACATTTCATTCCAACACTAAATACATACAACTCAAGTACCATTTCATATGGTCAGTGTTGGAAGATGGACAATTGAAGCTGGAAAATATACACACTAGCCAGAATCCTGCAGATATGCTAACAAAAGTTGTAACTAGGGAGAAACTGATATTATTCTCAGTTTAAATTGGGCTTCAAGTATGACGATGAAGATGTGATCTGAAATGTGTGAAAAAAATATTTCTTATACAGAGATAGACAATAGGGGATTTTACTGGTTATTTCACCTTTACTAGAAAGGATGAAAACAGAAGCTTCTGGCCCTCTTACTGGCTCTGCCTAAAGAAATATAAGGTAAACAAAAAATCGATCTGGAAATGAAAGTATTTGTTTATGTTTGCAAAGTATTCATTAACCAAATTTTATGTGTGAATAAGCAAGTTCAGTTATTTTGCAATGGAAGTAATGTGGTTTGAAGTGAAACTAACGAGTTTTGATCACTGTATAAGTCTCATTGGGAAAAGTGGACTTATTAAAAGTTACTATTTAATGTAGTAAAATCTGGAATATAGCAGCAAAGATGCACAACATAACAGTAAGCATTTGTTTAAGCAATTCACCCCTCTCTTGGGCTACCTCTGCTGGGTCCAAAAGCCTCCAAATAGGCTTTTCCCTCTTTAATTAATGCTCAAAATAAGTATTACACTGTAAAGAAAGCCTCAAAAGGCTAAAATAGTTGCAAATTCAGAAACAGAAGAGTGAAAACAGTAAAAATCGACTATTCATTCACCTCAAATGGATGAATATAGTCTAATACAACTGATCTTTCACCAAGCCCTAGTGGCTCCACAATCAAATTCGCTGATAAAATCACTGAAATATTGCCTTGATGGCTCTGCAACCTGTCCCAACAGCTCCAAAATGCTTCAATACCCCCCAAAAAAAAAAAAAAATTGCTCTAATTGGACTTCCCTAGCCAAAGTTATGGCTAACTGAAGTTTTCCCAGTGTTTCCTAGAAAAACTCCTCTAAATGTGGAGCAACTCCAGATAAGTCCGCCAAAACTGGAGACAGGTGCTAAATTTGGGCACTCCACCAAATATTTCGTCGGAATGGGGGGCTAAAATGTAGGCCCATACGACCGCACCGAACGAAAATTAGTTTAAATAATTGCAGTTTTTCCGCACCCGATGCCTTCTAATGTGACCACGTCCCCAACCATAACGCACCACAAGAACATTCAAACTTTAAATATATTTTTGCACCCATGGATAACAAGAAATTTTTTTTGGTCTGACGGTTAGGCTGCCCGACTTTGATCGCGCCCACCCGGGCTCAAATCCTACCGCGTACAATAAAATTTTAAAACGCAATTTTCATTCCACCTTGGGGCCACATGGCGGCCTCTGGGCTGGCCACGTGGTGCCCTGTGATTGGCCGCTGCCAGAATATTCTACAGAATATTTTGTGGAATATTCCACAGAATATTCCCAGAATATTCTATGGAATATTCTTTTTTTTAATAAAATTTTTATAAAGTCAAATTGGCCATTTTTTAATTGAAATTTGAAATCTTCAAAGCTGAATAACTTTCTCATATAGCGTCGGTTTTCAGTGTCGTTCACGTCTACAGGATCGTTTTTCCAAGCTCTTTCTATTCGTTTTGGTTTGGACCAATTCTAAGCAATTTCATTTTTGAGCATTTTTCCACAAGAGACTGGATCTCCTGATCACGCCTCCCAAATGGGAAGCTTTTGGACCCTCAAAAGCTTTCAATTACCTATTAAGAAGGTGAGGATATAGCGTCCTCACCTGTTCCAACTCCATCCACTTTTATTTTCTTGGTTAACTGCCTTTTAAACCAACCCTTAGATAATCAACATCTCCCCTCCTTGAAGTGCGTGTCCTTCTATCAAGGATTGCATCTTCTTTCAACTCATCCAAAAATTATGGCGAGAAATCTTCTATGGATGGTATTTGAACATGATTTTCAGAATCATCAATAAGAGGAGGTTCATACAAACGTAAATTCTCCACATTAACAACGGAATACATTTGCATGTATGAAGGCAAATCTAGTTGAAAAGCATTATTTCCAACTTTTTTAAGGATTTTGAATGGACCATAATGAATAGGCTTCAACTTTTTACCTTATCCTTGCATTCTATCCTTACTTATAGGCAACCATACCTCATCTCCTTCCTGAAACTTGTGATCAATTCTATGTTTGTCATGTCTTTCTTTGTACTTGCCTTGACTCTTTTCAAGCTGTTCTTGAACTTGCTGATGAATGAGCTGAATTCTTTCAATGAGCATGCGAGATTTGTCATTGTCACTATTCCCATCAATGGCAATATCCTTCTCAAGAATGAAGTCTAATGGTGACTTAGGCAAATATCCAAAACAAGCTTCAAATGGCGAAGTATTTGTAGAAGAGTTCTTGGCCCGGTTGTAAGCATGCTGAATGTAATGCAAATGCTCATCCCAAAGCTTGGGATGCTCGCTGCAATACCCTCTCAAAAGATGCACAATGGTTCTATTCACTACCTCTGTTTGGTCATCTGTTTGCGGATGGAAAGCAATACTCTTCTTCAACTTGGTGTCCATCATCTTCCATAGATTGGACCAAAAATTCCCAACAAATCTGGAATCCCTGTCACTAACAATAGAAGTAGGCAAGCCATAATGAACCCATACATGTTGAAAATATAAATCAGCAGTTATAGTTTTCTTACATGGCATAAGAATACACATCTTGCTGAAACGATCAACTACTACAAAAAGATAACCATGCTACTTTCTAGATAATGGTAATCCCCCAACAAAATCCATAGAAACAATTTCCCATGGTATAGAAGGTACCAGCAATGCCGTATATAATCCAAGCTTCCTATTGCTAGGATTGCTTGTAGCACATAATGAAAAACCTCTAATGAAACGTGTAACACTATCTACCATGCGAGGCCAATAACAATACCTCTGCAAATGTGCCACCGTTTTTCTTACACTGAAATGACCAGCAATAAGAGAAGAATGAGCTTCTCTCATCATGCTTAATCTCTCTCCCTGTGGTATACATAACTTTCCCAAGTGAAAAAGAAAATTATTATGCAAATGATAGTCATTCTCCTCAACATGATTCCCTTTACTCAAGTTAGCATACACCTCTTTAAAATATTCATTTGATGCATACTGTTCTATGTAGCTTTCATGTACAATAGAATCATTCTTAAGAAAAATACTAGCACTAATAATAGGCCTTGAAAGCATATCAGTAAATTTATTGAGAATACCTTTTTTATACCTTATTACCAAGTGAAATTGTTGTAGGAAACCCATCCATCTGAAATGTCGTGATTGCTGCAATTTACTTTGCGACTGCAAATACTGTAAAGGCTGATGGTCGGTATGCACAATTGTTTCTTTGCCCATCAAATAGTGCTTCCACTTTTTGACACTTTGTACCAACACATACAATTCCTTATCATATGTAGGATAATTCACAACAGCACCATTAAATGTCTAATAATGAAAAGCGATAGGCTTACCATGTTGTAAAAGAACTGCACCCATGGCATAATCACTAGCATCTGTCTGAATCTCGAATGGCTATCTCAAATCTGGTAATGCAAGAACTAGAGCTGAACTGATCTTTTCTTTCAAAGATTCGAAAGCTTTTTGTTGCTTACTTCCCCATTGGAAAGCACACTTCACACTTGTCACTGCATGCATAGGAGCTGCTATGGCAGAAAATTTAGCAATAAACTTTCTCCAATACTGAGCTGCACCCAAAAAAATTCTTACCTCTGTAATGGACTTGGGAGTAGGCCAATTCACAATGGCTTCTACTTTGGAAGGATCAATTCTCAAGGCACCTCCACCTACTATGTGTCCTAAATAAACCAAAGAAGTCTTTCCAAATTCACACTTTGACATCTTAAGAAATAACTGATTTTTCTTCAAAACGTCAAGTAATTTACTGACATGCATGACATGATCTTCTCTTGTCTTGAAGAAAATCAAGATGTCATCTAAGTAGACAATAAAAAAATCATCAAGAAAAGGACGTAAGACATCATCCATTACCCGCATGAAAGTTGCAGGTGCATTGCATAAACCAAACGGCATCACAAGCCACTCAAAGAGTCCTTGTTTGGTTTTGAATGCTGTCTTCCAAATGTCGCTTTCTTCAATTCTTACTTGATGATAACCACTTCATAAGTATAACTTAGTGAAATATCTTGCATCTTTCAGCTGATCTAACAAATCATCTATTCTTGGAAGTGGGTAACGATTCTTTACCGTTATCTTGTTCAAAGCTCTGAAGTCAACACACATACTCCAAGTTCCATCTTTCTTCGGAATCAATACTATCAGTGACCCACATGGCGAAGTGCTTTGCCTTATGAAACCCTTGTCCAACAACTCTTTAATTTGCTTCTTTATTTCAACATTATACATAATAGACATGCGATACATGCCTATGTTAGGAAGAGGACAATCTGGATGTAAATGGATTTCATGGTGAATCTCCCTTTTAGGAGGCAAACCTGTTGGTTCCTGAAACATCTCATGATGTGCATCAACTACATCATATAAATCATATTTAATATTTGCATCAAAATTTTCAAATGACTCATGATTCACATCAACCTTTGGCTTGACCATAAGAAGTACAAAACTCTTGCTTGAATTCATTAGCCTTTTTACCTGTCCTGCATTTACCATTGCTACATTTGACTTCTTGCGATGAGCTCTGACAATAAACTCCTTGCCATCTTTGAAAAGATGATATTTGTTTTCATGGAGATAGAAGATCGCTTTCCTGTCAAATAAGTAAGGACTTCCCAAAACAATACCAGATATATCAAGCGGCACCACATCAAGTTAAACTGTGTCACTAAAGTGTGCAGTTATTGCAAAGTGCAATATGCACTTCCTTGAGACTTGCAAGTTGGAATCCTTGCATATCCACCCAAGTGGATAAGGCTTCGGATGTGGAATGGTCTCAAGTTTGAGCTACTTGACCAAGTCTTCAGATATGAGGTTAGCTTGTGACCCACTTTCAAACAGTGTGTCAATTTTGGTATGTTTTGAAACTACCCTCACATGGAACAGTTCAATTCTTTCTTCCTCATTAGGAGCTTGTGTATGACAATTTGAAGAACTAGCACTTGCTTGAGCTTCAATTTCCTTCCCTTTCAAACTTTTCAAACCCATGGCTGCAATTTTTGTTTCATCACCTGAATCATCACCTAAATCTTGTGGTGTAGTTGTAGTAGCTGCATGTTTCTTCTTTCCCTTGTTTTTGTTAAACTGGTTTCTCTTTTTAGGATGATGTTTCCAATAGTTTTTCTCTTCATGGCCACTCTTTGAACAATGTTTACAAATTACCTTTTCACCCACTTGCTTGATAGATGCATTTTTCTTGCCTTTTCCTTTATTTTTCTCTTTGTTCTTTCCTTTGAAAATCTTGTTTCTACCCTCATCAAAAGTATTCTTTCCTCTAGCTTCTAAATGTGTAGCCTGCACACAGACTTCATCTAAGATGATAGGATTGAACATAAGGATAGTATGTTTCAGGTAACTGTGCAAACTTCCTATGTATTTCAACAAGGTGTCTTGACTTTGTAAGTCTACTCCAAGTAGAAGTGATCTCCTTCTAAACTCTTGGGTATAATCTTGCACATTTTGACCCTTAAGTTGCCTAAAATTTTGCCAATTCATGATTGCTTTCTGAATATGAGCAAGAGGATAAAAATATTTCTTAATAGCAGTAATAAACTCATTCCAAATTAGAGTTATCTTACCATGCTTTTTAATTTCCTCCCTGGTCTTGGCTTCCCACCAAACCAAAGCTGCTCCATCCATTCTCAATGAGGCTAAGTGGATTTTTGTGTCATCATCATGCAAATTCTGAATTCTTAGATAGACTTCCAACTGTCTAATCCAGTTATCCAATTTTTCTGGATTCACATCACCATTAAACATCGACAACTCAAAATTCACATCAAGCTTTAACAAAGGATTTTTAAGAGATGTTTTTGTTTTGTGTGACTGATTAACAGAAGTTGAAGAGGATGATGTGGAGGAAGAGGATGATGATGGAGATGGTGGATCACCATTTCCTCCATTCCCTTTCTTAGACTCATCATTGTCTTTCTTCCCTCCTGAAGAATCTCCTTCTTCTCTTTGGTTTCTAGACCCTTCTCCAACAATCCTATCATTTCTCTCCTGATATAGGATCCTAACCATCTCAGTCATGTCCAAGAAATCTTTTCTAAAGACTATTTCTTCTTCCTTGGAATCCATTTCCTCATGTACTTCTCCTTCTCAGGAAGACATGTTTGTGGCTGATTCTAAGGCTAATGAGGATGAAATGGAAGGTGGAGATAATGGCACCCTAACCCTCCTTGGTTGAGGATTATCTTGTTCTCTAACCAATTGACCTTCCCCTATTTTCAATTTCAGCCTAGTAAGCATCAAATTTTGTAGAATAACACAATATTCTTGCAAAAATTTCACAAAATTTTGAGCACAACCTAGAGCTCTGACGCCAATCTGATCTGAAATGTGTGAACAAAATATTTCTTATATAGAGATAGACAGTAGGGGCTTTTACTGGTTATTTCACCTTTACTAGAAAGGATGAAACCAGAAGCTTCTGGCCCTCTTACTGGCTCTGCCTAAAGAAATATAAGGTAAACACGAAATCGATCTGGCAATGAAAGTATTTTTTTATGTTTGCAAAGTATTCATTAACCAAATTTTATGTGTGAATAAGCAAGTTCAGGTATTTTGCAATGGAAGTAATGTGGGTTGAAGTGAAACTAATGAGTTTTGATCACTGTATAAGTCTCATTGGGAAAAGTGGACTTATTAAAAGTTATTGTTTAATGTAGAAAAATCTGGAATATAGCAGCAAAGATGCACAACATAACAGTAAGCATTTATTTAAGTAGTTCACCCCTCTCTTGGGCTACCTCTGCTGGGTCCAAAAGCCTCCAAATAGGCTTTTACCTCTTTCATTAATGCTCAAAATAAGTATTACACTATAAAGAAAGCCTCAAAAGGTTAAAATAGCTACAAATTCAGAAACAGAAGACTGAAAACAGTAAAAATCGACTATTCATTCACCTCAAATGGATGAGTATAGTCCAATACAGCTGATCTTTCACCAAGCCCTGTTGGCTCCACAATAAAATTCGTTGATAAAATCACTGACAGAGTGCCCTAATGGCTCTACAACCTGTCCCAACAGCTCCAGAATGCTTCAATACCAAAAAAAAAAAAAAAAAAACGCTCTAATTGGACTTTCCTAGCCAAAGTTATGGCTAACTGAGGTTTTCTCGGTGTTTCCTAGAAAAACTCCACTAAATGTGGAGCAACTCCAGATAAATCCACCAAAACTAGAGAGTGGTGCTAAATTTGGGCGCTCCACCAAATATTCCACCGGAATGGGCTGCGAAAATGTAGGCCCATACGACCGCACTGAACGAAAATTAGTTTAAATAACTGTAGTTTTTCCGCACCCGACGCCTTCTAATGTGACCACGTCCCCAACCATAACGCGCCACAAGCACATTCAAACTTTAAATAGATTTTCGCGCCATGGATAACAAGAACAAATGTTTGGTCCGACGGTTAGGCTGCCCAGCTTTGACTGCGCCCACCTGGGTTCAAATCCTACTGCGTACAATAAAATTTTAAAACACAATTTTCATTCCACCTTGGGGCCACATGGCAGCCTACGGGCTGGCCACATGGTGCTCTATGATTGGCTACTACCGAAATATTCTACAAAATATTCTGTGGAATATTCCATGAAATATTCCCCGAATATTATGTGGAATATTCTTTTTTTAATAAAATTTTTATGAAGTCAAATTGGCCATTTTTTTATTGAAATTGGAAAACTTCAAAGCTGAATAACTTTCTCATACAGCGTCGGTTTTTAGTGCCGTTCGCGTCTACAGGATCGTTTTTCTGAGCTCTTTCCATTCGTTCTAGTTTGGACCAATTCTGAGCAACTTTAGTTTTAAGCATTTTTCCACAAGAGACTGGATCTCCTGATCAAGATGAGAAACAACCAGGTCCAAAGTGGAGTAATTCTCCAACAAATGATGCAACGGTGGAGTTGCTACAATCAATCTCCAAGTGGGAGATTGTTGGGTGTGGAGCCTGATTATATTTTTTATTTTGTATCACAACATTGGACCCCTATTCTTAATGGGGTGGAAACGCCCCCCGTAATTATACGCTTCCTGGGGGGTCCAGGAGGGGGCGGCTGCGAGTTTATGGAGCCCCCCCTGGCAGGGGGGTTTTAGGGATAGTGCCCCCGAAGCTAAAAACAGATGTAAAATTTACTTGTAAAAGTATAGTAATTTCTAGTCAATCTGGGCCGTTCATTAGGCAGATGATTTGACGGTAGAAGTTATGTTTAGTTTAGGGTTTTTTGCCCTAGAAGGCAACCCCTCGCTTGTATGATGGTATTGTATTGTGGCTGTGTATTGTATGTGTATTCTTAGAGCAAGAAACAGATAGGGAGACTGTGAGGGAGAAAAAAGGATATAATAGTGGATTTGCTATAGGTTGTGTCTCTTCATTTCGCTAGATACTAGAAAGGAAGGACTGGCTGTTCGGGGTGGACATAGCCCAAACTGGGCGAACCACATATATCTGTGTCTCTCTAGGTTTATGTGTTTCTTGTGTTTGTGTTTCCGCATATATATTTTATGTGTTGCATTGCTCTGTAATATATATTTTTCTAACAAAATCTTGTTGTTATTATTGATGTAAAATAAGAGCACCTACTCTATTACATCAATTTTTTTGTGAGCCATCACTCATAGGAAGCACCAACTCCCTTTGATTTTTTGTTAGCACCCACTAGCAGGAAGCACCAACTCACTCCTTTTGTAGACACATGATCAACTTACCAGAAGCACCATGTTAAGAACCAACTTTACAGATTTATTGCAAGTACAAAATTTCATCTCCTTTTATTTTTGCAAGCACCAGCTTGCAAGAGTCACCAACGCCCAAGCCTTCCTTGAACACCCACTAGAGATGGAATCACCAATTTATTGCCTACAATCACAAACCCACACTCAATAAGGAACTAATTTCTCACTATAATTGGTAGTCTCTCTACCTATTATCAACTTTTTTCTCTTGAACCCTTGGCCCACACAACATTCTCTGTGCTTGGCCCACTGCAACAAATCGTTGTTATGCTCAACAACATTCAATAACACACAATCCACACAACACACTATCTATACCACAACATCATACTTCTCTTGGACCTTTGATCTCAACAACATACATTCAACACTTGACCTTATTCCTTTTCACAGGAAATTTCGACGTCTTCTAACACAACATCACAACCTCTCTCGGGGGTCTGTTTCCTCTGCATAGGCACTCATGACTTATCTCTGTAGCACATGTCACTCAACCTCACACCATACCGCACTCACACATAAATCTCTCCATTTATCTCACTCAAAAACGCTGCATTACACCACTTTACTCAACTGTGCTCCTCCATTTTGTTCCTCTGTTGCACACTGGTCGATGCTACCTCTGCTGTCCTCCATCAATCTTCCATGCACATTGCCCAAGTGCACCTATGTATGGTTCTCCATTTTGCTGTTGAGTTTTACTTGGCCACTATAGCTGAATTAATTTAAGGAATGGAAAATCAAGCGATCTCCCACACTGAGAATTAAATCTCAGTCAAACTGCATGCTGAAGGAGTTCTTCCATTAAATTCTTCTTGCACACACAAAATGGCTCTACATCCCTTATTCATTTAATCACAATGCTTAAAATGTACTCCAACATGGCTCTTTTCTTTCTGTGAATACACTCTCCTATACTCGAGGCTCTGATCCTCAATTAATTCAATGAAGTGTGCACATGAGAATCAAAGGTAGCTTTCTTTCAACTTCGAGACATGCCTCAACACTCTTTTCTACAAATCGTGGTCCTTGTTGCCTTGACCCAATGATATCTATCTCTGTCTCTTGCATGCAAAAATTTCCATTGACTCCATGAACCAACTCTTTTGAATGCATTTACTCAATGACCAACTCATCCATCCGCATACTCCTTGATGCTATCATTTTAGAGCCCAATATCTCAGTAACATCACATGATAGTGAAATTTCATAGCCACCACATATCATAAATTTATTAAGGGAGTTGTTATGAAATCACAAAATTCTTATTGGAATTTAGCCCCTCTTATGCCCAACTCCCTCTTATTTTTCCTCCATGGGACCAGGTGCTATGATTGACGACTTAAAACTTAGGTGCTAAGGCCTTCATGATCTTGTCGAGGGTCTATATGCCTATGTATTTTCTCTCCACTTTTAGTTCTTTGGATTTCTACTACCAAACTCCAATCACGTCGGAAGTTCCTTGTATCATAACCTTTTTAAATTTCAATTAGAACAAAGTTACGAAATATCCTTCCTCTGATACGCTCCACAACACTTAGGTGTTGGGCCCTGCTCTGCGCCCTTGGTTCTTTGGGCCGTCCATGACCAAACACCAATCATACAAGATCTTTGACCTACAATACTCTGACCTATGAGATGACATCATGCTCTCATCATCAACTCCACATGGCGTCTCCTTAGCAGTGACACATGTCACCTGGAATTGCCCCATTAGGCCAACCAATAATGCCAAATATGACTGCCATGTGTCCTCTGTGAAACCACGTTATGCTGACATCATCTACCACTGTAAGCTCCTAAGGGCCAATCACTTGCTGCCATGTGTCCTATTGGAGGAGAGAGAAAGGGTCTCTCAGTCCTTTGTTTTTGCAACAAAATCCCGTGTAAACTCTGCTCCCTGCAACCCTCAACGTTTTTAAAAGAATTCAATTATTAAGAAGTTACGAGGTTTCAACCTACTTTTGATATTTCAACCTTCCGATATCAGGTTCCAATGTTATGTGTAGTATCCCTTTCAGGAATTTTCATTAAAATTTCATGACAGTTTTAACTTTGCACAATTTCACAAATAACACAACCAAAATGCCAGAAATTTGATAGAAATAGTAAACCCAGAAATCATGTGGAAATCTCATTAAAATATCACAATATGAGAAACAATGAGATATGCGGTAACAACAACAAAATCAAACTTTATTATATAGAAATATATGCCAATACAATGGCTATAAACAATCCTCCAAGATATGTTATAAATATGATGCTAATATCCAAATTGAAAATAAGAAATCAATCACGACAACATGTGAATCCTGAATGGATCCACCAAGGGAAAATATAGGTGTTCGCCCAATCTCACTAAATCACCCGAGGGCTTTCATCCTGGGGCTGCTGCTAAAGTAGAGAATCCAAGTTCTCAAACCTCTCACACAGCAATGATGTAATCCAAGATGTCTCCAAATGACCTCCGCTTCTCCTTTTATAGATCTAAGGGAGATATCCAATCCTATAGAAGCATCTTATTTTATTATTATTCTAGAATATCCTCCATTGAATCTATCAAGGTAACTTTAATTTAATTCTATTTCACTTAAGTCACTTTTGGACCTTTTCCTCTAATTAATTATTTTTCCTTTAATTAAATGACTAATTAAAGTCATTTTAATTAAGGAAAATGGTAAACCTCCCACCATACCCTCACTGATAATTATGATTCACTACTCAACATCCTATCCTGAAGATATCCTCATTCTGGTTCCAATGAGCTATTACATTAAGGCATTCTATCAAATAATCTTCTCGGAATACCACCTAGAGCATAATTAATTAATTTAGGCTCCATAATAATGTTAATTTTGAAAGTTTTCGGAATGCGATGAAATAAAAGACAAATTGTACTAATGATGAAATATGCCAAGTGAATCCCATAAAATCTCGTAAAATCTCCTCAAAACTCCCTTAGAACTCCTGATAACTTGAACTTTCTCTAATTTCCTAGCCATCCCCTGTCCATGAAATCCACCCTAGATGTACTATGGAGAAAAATAAAAATTGGAACATTACAAATCCTTCACCCCAAGATTTCTTGCCCTCAGTCAATCCAAATATGTGGAAAATCCTATTGGTCTGGTGCAGCCGAGACCCAATGCCTAGATCCCATACAAACCATTGGGTGCTGCTATTCTCCTCTGTCAAATCACCGGAAACAGACCCCTCAATGCCTGGATCCCAAACTAATCTCTCACTGTACCTATCGTCGACCAATCCTCCCAGATACCAATGCCACCATGGTCAATCATTGCCTAAGTCCTATGGCTCAGTCTGCGCACTGTATCTTGCTATATCTGATGCTCCATGAAGTGAATATGAACTCAAATCTCTCCAATCCAACCTATGGCTTAGGCTGAGGTCAATCCTGCTCTGTTGATGCTGGGCTAGTGCTATTGGAGTACTGATGAACTACTAGTTTACCATCCATGACCTACTAAAACATACATTAACTACCTCATCTAAGGGCCCCTGCTAAGATGTTCCCCAAACTAAGAATGATACCCCATCAATAAGATACCAACTCATGAGCTCCTGCCAATCGATCTCAAGAAAATAATCAAATGCATGGACTCCCATATATGGAGAAAGTCTACTGTGATGCCATCAGTCCATGCTCAACTCATGTTGCTCTATCCTATCTATCAATTCAAATTTCTAGAAGAAGACGACCCCTCTCTGTATAATAGGAAAAAGTGGGCAAGATATGCTGCAAGTACTATCGATGTCCTCCTATAGTGTGCCGCTTCATGAAAGTACCATAGATTGGCTAACTACCCATGCCTCTACCCGCACCTCATAAGTAGGTTGGCCCAAAGATGGATTCACCACTATCTCCAACATCTCCTCCCTCTCTTGATCAGGAGTGCCATGTTCTTGCTGTCTTCTGACCTCCCGCAAAACTACCCTATCATCGTCCAACACCTCCTGAAGATAAGTGTCTGCAACTACTGTCACCCTGCTAGATGTTCGTACATCTATCTCCTCCTTTTCAATGCCTAACCCCATGGGTGGCCACTCATCCTCCTCCCTCATGAGCTCGATGTGAACCTATGACTGGATCTCTCCGAAAGGATCATCATGCATACTGTGCATTTCTTCCTCCTCTGCTGTCTCATGCTCCACTATATGCTGCTCATGCTGAATCATCACATATAACTCATCATCCTGAACATCTCCTATAAGGTCCACCAAATACTCACCATACATGCTGGAATAAAAATCTGGCATGATGTCCACAACTCCGCATGATTGCTCATGCTCCTCAGGAGCATCCTCATATGACCCCATAGAATCACCCAAAGAAAAGTCTTCATCCTGACATACGTAAGGAATGTCCTCCTTCTATATCTATGCCACCTCATCTACATCTCTTAAACACGAGTAATCGGGACCATAAGGTTCTTTGTAGATGAAGAAAAGTCCCTTTCTCCTGAGCTCATTCTTGTTGCCTAATCCACGAAACTGGAGTAGCTCCTCCCTAGTCAACTGTCTCCTGAATAGCCCAATTTTCTGCTCAACCAGAATCTCAACTAGCTCATAAGCAGTAGGCGAGACTAACTTCTCTCTCCTCGAAATTCTCAACAATCTCATCTGCAACTCCCAAAAAATGACATCACAACCCCTCATAAATGATGATGGAATAGATTGCGTGTGTGCTATGACTGTGTCAGGATGATGTTTACTAATGCTGAAGAAGCACTGAAATTTTTTTAGGATAAAGTCATCACACTCCAACTCAAACATGAGGCCGTAAAATCTAACCATGGCCATGATTTCTAGAATCTCTAGCCTCTTCCCGAAGGCAGGGCCCTGACTATTATCTAAATCTTGTAGTGTCTCTGCTATCAACATGAAGACTCTCCTCATAATGTTATCAATGAAGGAGGTCTAGGTGCGGTTAGCACCATGATACTACTAAGACATGAGGCAACTAGAAGTTTGAATCCCATACAAGGGTGCTCCAAATACTTGGGTCATGCTAAGGCAAGCATGGATGGTTTTAGAACCCAAAACAAGCTCTCCTCATCTGACTTATCTACCTGGGAAAGGAGTGAAGAAAGTTCCTTTAGTTTTAGAAGGGATTTTTTTGTAACCCCCATGCGTCCCAAATCAAGCTCTCCCCATCTGACTGATCCACTTTGGAAAGGAGTGAAGCAAGTTCCTTTAGTTTTAGAAGGGATTTTGTTGTAACCCCTATGCATCTCAAATCTGTCCCAAGTTTGAAGATTTTGTGTCCCAATTCATGCTCTTCCTGTGGTGGTACTTGCTGTAACTTAGAAAGTATTCCCTTGGAAATGGTCCTGTCAATTGTTGTTGCTGTTTTATAAAGAAAATTTATGAAATTTTGGTCCATGTTTTACAAACTAATGGCAAGTACATCAACTGAATCATAAAATATTGTGAAAAATAAAGACATTATCAGTAGAATCCAAACATTCATATCCAACTCAAGAATATGCTCATCATACCCAACTTACAAACAATCTATTCAACCATAGCAACTCACTACTAAAACATTTCCCAAATAGCTAAACTCTCACTCACCAATGTCAAGGCTCACGACCCTCCTATCAAACCCTTGATGGATAAATCTATAGCCAATACAACTTATTACAGGGATTTTAATAAATTCTTCCAGTCATGAAAATAAATACAAGGCAAGATATCGGTCCCAAGTGAGCAATAACAAATGATACAAATGCTGCAACAAACTTCTCCTCTGAATACTATATTGTCTCCCAGTTTCTGCAACTGCTGGTTGAAGAAGAATTGGAGTTTCTACCCTCAAAACTACTCAATTTTTAAAAAAAAATTTAATTCAGAGCTTATCACACCAAACCCATGAAAACCCAAAAATGGTTTGGCTTAACTCTAAGCCAAGGTCAAGCTGACCAAGTGGTGTGAATTACAAAGATCACTAGTAAAACACACCAATGAAGGAATGTTTATTTTAAGCTTGAATATTGCCCTAAAAATTCTAAAATTTTAGTTATGGATGCTTCTCACAAAACCCATAAAAACCTAGAAAAATATTGGGTAAATTCTAATTGATATAGAAAATCCCCAATTTAGTGTGAGTTTCCCTGTCTACCCAACTATGCACACTGCTCCACATAAGATAAATTCATACCAGAATGTTCCAACTATACAATCCTATAAATTCACTCAAGATCACTGGTTCAAATGAGAGAAATCTCCTACAAAAAAAAATATGGTAAATAAAATAGGTTATTGTAAATAAATTGTGCCTAACAAATAAACTTAGCCCAATAGATAGCTCTGGCTTTGGCAAATGAATGAGGATAACGAAAATAAATTAGGCTCCAACAAATAAATTTATCCCAACAAATGATTTCGGCTCATCAAGAGAAATTTCCCACAGAAGAATAAATTTGGCCCAACAAAATGCTCTCCGGAAGCAATTCTACACTAGCTGCTACAATGGATTGACCAAAATACCCACATTCGGTGCTCAGAAAATTCTCAAAATTTACTCTTGGACTCCTCAAGCCAATCCGACCAAAACCCATAAATAGTTTGGCCGAATCATGATCCTCCAAAATTGACCCCAATAAGCCCTACGCTCTCCTAGTAGCTGCTGAATACGCTGCCTATTAAATGATCAGTAAAATACTCAACAACCCTCCAAATATGCAGCAAATAATCCCTCCTGCACTTTCTCTATCTCCCTCAAAAAAAAATCTGAAATGATTGAGACCTTCCTCCACAACTAGGCTCAACTCTCCTCTGCGTTGGCCACACCACTCCAGAAATATAATATCAATCTCAACCCTTGGAGGTTCACCTATAGCTGAAAAGATAATGAACCTAGGTTCACCTATAGCTCTTGTAAGGTAATGAACCTTGCAACTAACAACAAACACAAGAACCCAACTGCGTCTTCTCGAACTATCACTGCGTCCTCCAGAAATACGCACTGCTGAGGCAACCAAATGCAAAAGCTGAAGATAAACAACAAATGAGATCAAAATCAATAGTCCAATAATGCATGCAAAAGGAATAAATCTTCATTCTTCTTCTGAAGTAGATGTGTAGTAAAACCCTTGAACTTGGATTTTCCGGTAATTTGGAAAGTAAACCTTCAGGCTGGCAAGATCACCAGCTCTGATACCACTGTAATATCCCTTTTGGGAATTTTCATTAAAATTTAATGAGGGTTTTAACTTTGCAAAATTTCCAAATGAACACAACCAAAACGCCAAAAATTTGACAAAAATAGTAAACCCAGAAATCATGCAACAATCTCATTAAAATATCACAATATGAGAAACAATGAAATATGCAGTAACAACAACAAAATCTAGCTTTATTATATAGAAATATATTCCAATACAATAGTTGGAAACAATCCTCCAAGATATGCTATAAATCTAATGCTAATCTCCAAACTGAAAACATGAAATCAATCACGAAAACCTGTGAATCTTGAATTGATCCACCAAGGGAAAAGATGGGTGCTCGCCCACTCTCACTGAATCACTTGAGGGTTTCCATCATGGGAACTCTTTCTTGAAGTAGAGAATCCAAGTTCTCAAAACTCTCACACAACAATGATCCAATCCAAGATGTCTCCAAATGACCTCCGCTTCTCCTTTTATAGATACTATGGATATATCTCCAATCCTCTATAAGCATCTTATTTTATTATTTTATTATTATTGTATAAGATCCTCCATTGACTCTATCAAAATGACTTTAATTTAATTCTATTGGACTTAAGTCACTTTTGGCCCTTTTCCTCCAATTAATTATTTTCCCTTTAATTAAATGACTAATTAAAGTCATTTTAATTAAGGAAAATGGTAAACCGCCCACCATACTCTCACTGACCATTATAAGTCACTAATCAGCATCACATCATGAAGATCTCCTCATTCTGGTTCCAACAAGCTATTACACTGAGGTGTTCCATCAAATAATATTCTCGGAATACCACCTTGAGCATAATTAATTAATTTAGGCTCCATAATAATGCTAATTTTGAAAGTTTTCAGAATGTGACGGAATGAAAGACAAATTGTGCTGATGATGAAATATGCCAAGTGAATCCCATCAGATCCCGTAAAAGCTCCTCAAAACTCCCTCGGAACTCTTGATAACCCAAACCTATTCTAATGGCCTAGCCATCCCCTGTCATGGAAATCTACCCTGGCTTTACTGTGGAGAAAAATAAAAATTGGAACATTACATTCTGAGCCTTCTCCAATATTCAACCCTTCCGATATCGAATTCTTATGTTCTGAGCTCCGATATCCAACGTTTCGAGAATTGGCTCCCGAGACTCTGACCCTTCGATATTCTAACCTTTGATTTTAAGACCTTTGATATTCCGAGGTTCTGAGCGTTTCAAGTTCCCAAGGAATTCCTGCCTTTGATATTTCGAAGTTTCAAAATTCGTGATCTGAAATTTATTCTGCTTTTAAGGACTTCTAGACCTTAACTTCGACAATCAATATCTTTTGATCCTGAGCCATTCTTTGCTCCTCGAATCTTCTTCTTGTGTCTGGAATACTGGACTCCCAACCACCGTAGTCATAATTTTATGGCTTATCAGATAAGCATTCTACTATGGTGATTATCTACTAGAGAAATTCTATAAGAAACGTAGGACGATCGAGCAAAATAAATAAACCAACATCTTGCTACCAAAAACATTCATTTGACCACTGAGAAGGGGCGTATGTCATTCTTCGAGATTGCACAGCTCTTAAGAATAAATTTGAGTAAGAAGAGTCTCTCTTGAAGTCTGGACAAGGCCAAGTTAAGGAAAGGATGTAAGCATTATAGAAGGAAAATCCGTGTCTTATTTATAAGAAATATTGGTAGCATTTGGTGGATTGTAGCAACCAATACAAGAAAAAATAACTAGATATCCAAAGTTGCAGAAGAGAGCACAAGCCAAGGTATTTAAGACAACATTAAGTCAATGAATATGGCATGGTGATGGTCCTAGTGTAGGACAATTGTGGGAGCAACTAAAATAACATGAGTTAGGAGGCCTATCCCTAAGTACATCCTCTTGAAGGACTAAGAGGATTGTTACAAGAGGCAAAATCAAGTGAGCTCAGGACTAATACTTGAAGGACGAAGAAAGGAGGTCAAGAGAACAGATCACATTAGCCCAAGTTCATTGTTTGAGAAGGACATTTGACAGTGATAGGTGGCAACCATCCATGCACTAATTGTGTATTCCTCAAGAAACCAAGAGGAAACTAGTGGGAAGAAAGTCCCTAAGAGTTGTGTCCTTAAAGGACTAAGGAGTATCTAGTGGGAAATAAGTCCCAAAAGAGAAATAATGGGAAGTTGAGAATTGCTCACAAATGGAGTTGTGAACAACTTGATATGAGTCTTGATGTGTTGATGCGTTGAAGGAATAACAATAAAATAGAGAGTAGTTGGAGCCATGTTCAATGGCCTAATGGAGTTGGTACATTGATAGAGGAATATTGGATTTACTGCAGATTAGGAGCCAAAGGAACACGCATATGTGTTCAAGGTACAACCGAGAGGAATTGAGAGTGCATGCTACAACAAACTGATGGTCAACATATCTTGTTCGGGTAGTTTGGTTGTCATAGTTGTTGAAACCAAGTCCTAGTTATATATATTTGTATCAATGGATGTATGCCAGTCCATTATCACTAGTATGTGAGCCCCAGATTGTTGCATTATCAATTTGTTAATATAACAAAGTTGGGTAGTTAAAATTGCCAAACGTTTTCTATATTTTTGAACATGTTTATTTACTGTTGTATATTGTTCCACTTTGCAAACTAGTTTTTTTGGATACTTATATTTGTATGGTAAGTGATTGTAAGATTATAACCTAGAATCCAATATTATGGAAAAAAAAACACCATTTCCTATGTCCTTGCATATACTAGTGCTCTTAGTCAAAACATTTCCCTGTCAAGCCCCTTCTCTAGTAGTCTTCTTGACTCTTGAGTATTGTTTGTCCCATATTGTTTTGGCTACTACCGTATTCTCAACTATCAATTTTTCTCCACCCAAGGGATGCACATGGTTGCCACATGGTCTCTATTGGCCTTTTCAATCATGAATAAAACTCACCGAGCATCACATTTTGGTACCTAAAACAATTACAATTTGATTTGCAAGGGTCCTCTTCCCTTGGTTGTTATGTCTTCCTTCCTATTGACATCAACTCCCAAATTCTAGGAATGGATTAATATCTTGGTTCTCATTCCCATGCATAATGATGAATACTAGATGGAACAAGGATGTCATCATTACTCTTTGATTCCATTGAACCCCCTACTATTCAAATGTAACACATGTTCACATCAGGGTGGGTCTTACCTTACAATAACTACAATATCCAATTTTATTCAAAGAACTAAAGACTTGACCAAAACTTATCAATTGAAAATTTTCACATCTATTCTTCATGTAAATTTCCTATGATAATTATCATAAAAACCATCTTATACTTCTACCGATGACCTTGAGAGTGATACACGTATAAAATTTAGCATACACCAGCTACCAAGCCCTTTAGCATATCAAACTAGATCACTGAATATATTGTCCATTATTATAGTCATTTTTATTAGTCATGATAAAGAGAATGGGACATTCCCATCTCATTTATATATTGTAAATGCCTCTTTTATAGGATGTATGGTTTGTAGGTGGCACTATTTTCATCCTCTATAGGATGTCCTCCTATCCATGGTCTCTCTCTCACAATTACAACATAATTTAGGAAGCATGCAATTACAAAACTATGATGTGTTTTGGCTATACATCTACTTCTATCCTCATACATCATGGGGTAAATGTTATCACCTAAAATTTTCTCGTACAAAGGTGATCACTAGAAAAAATTATTAATTTTCCAACACAAAGGTTCCCTAAGGAAATTAAGTAGCATCCCATAAGAAGTTGATGAAACTTTACAAAATGGGTATTTTTCCATTTTCACAAAATCACAATTTAGGATTTGTGCGATTCACATGGATGGGCCCTCGACAATCTTGTGGATCCATTAAAATTGACACTTCATTAATAAACAACGTTGGAAATCACAAAGATCCTATCAAAAGGTAAGTACAAGGTTTGAACATACTAAAATTTTGGGCTCTTGCACACTTGAGGATGAGTACTCAGACACTCCAAGGCCTCCATCATATTCTCCTCAAGCACGAGGAGCACATAATGGAATAACCATCCAATCAATGAACCATTCGTAATAATTCTTAAAGAAATCCTATAAATACCAACCTTGGGTAACCATTTCAACAAGAGAATAATTGTATTTCTGTTTGCCAAATCTTGTTAAATTTCATTCAAACTCTCAAGATTTTTGCATGCACATTACTCATTTGAAAGATTTCATCATTACAAGAGTTTGCATGCTTCTTGAGGAGGAGAGAGGGAATTAACAAAAGCAAAGAACATGAATTTCTTTTGGAGGATTGGAGAGAGATCCTCTAGCTCAACATCTTTCTCTTAATGTATCATTTTGTAGACTATTTTCACCTTACTTCATCATAAAGTGTTTTGCTTCTAGTTTTATATAGTGTGTTTTTTCTATTTGTTTTATTTACGTGATATTTCATTCATGTTTGGATTCAACATATTTTATTTTTGTTTTATTATTGTCATTAACCACTTCTATTGTATTGTGTAGGTTGCAACAACTTTCACAACGAGTGGAATTTGAACCATTAATTCAACAAATTCCACCAAATAGATGGTAAGTAGGGTAATCTATTCGCCCTTAAAATGGGGGCCTAACTGCAAGGAACACAAGATTCAAACCCATGACCTTTCCTATTTAAGGGAGAGTATGTGTGTTTGAAATCATGACCAATTGAGCTAACCCTTGAGGCTCACATCAAAGGGAGTATTTTTGTGTTCTTGAAGTAAAATAAACACTCCATATTTATTTAATATACACAAAAGAGTGATGAAAAATGTTGGTTCACATAGTAAAGCTCATTATGTTGAGTACTAGGCCAATAAAGATGCAATTAATTTTCATAACAAGTTAATATCTTCTTCATGGAACAAACATTCTCCCAAAGAATTAGACCTTGTGATGAAACCTGAGGGATGCTTCCCCATTTTTTTGGATGACATCCCTAGTAAACCCATCAATTCAGGTTTTTGTTCCTAACTAGGTTTATTTGAATCAAGCACCTCCTGGAATGGAACTAGCCAAAATCCCAATAACATTGGAAAAAACTGATTAATATAACCCCATAGACTTTTTTAATTGAGGGACCAGGTATCAGAATTGATCCATTTAAGTGTGCATGGATCAAAAGATAATTTAATTTAATCTCTCTAGGTGTAACCACACATTCAAGAACTAACTCAAGGTGACCAAATAGCTCCAAGAAAATTCCCAATGGGAATTAAACCTTTCCCGCTAGTGAGAAAATCCACGCTCCTCCTCAAAAGATCCAAACCCCTCTATGAATTCATAATGAAAATTGCATAAAAAATGAAAGTAAATATTCTTAAGGTGGAATACACTAACATTTTAACGATCCCATAAGAGTCACTTATGATAAGGTCGAACACTATATTAATAATTCTCAATGCATTATTACCCAAAAAAAACCTTTATACTTTAGATTGTTTCTAGATAATGAAGAAATTCAATGCTAAATATTAGATCTCTTACAGGATACAAGGTAGGGTGTTCCTACTTGTAGAGATACCATTTTTCTCATGCTTAAGAAAAATGCACTTGGTTCCTTTACATCGACTACTATGCCCTTAAAAAAATCACTAAGAATAAATGTCAAATCCTCCTAATTAACGACTTTATGAAAATATTAAAGAAAATTATTCATCTAAATTGAATTGAAGTCTAGGTATTATTTGGCTCTTTCAACCTTGGTCCAAATTGGATTGAGAAAAAAATAAATGAAATAATACAAAACCTGTTATCTCAATATTAAAGAAATATTATAATGAAGTTGGAGAAATTTTATAAATCAATTAAATGGTGAAAAGCAATACAATGTACATTAAAATACAAAGCGACTACCATGGTGGTAATTCAACCCTAAGAAGAGATGTGGAATTATTCACAAAAATCCCATAACAAAGTTTTCCTTGACACTAACTTTTATAGTGTGCCCAAAATCCTAATAGATGAAATCCATAATATGTAAAAACCCTAACCCTGGAATAAGTTAGGTTTGGGTAGAAACCTCTAATTTTGATGAATCTATATTATTTGAAAAAAAGGGGGAGCCACGATGAGATCAAAGAATTTTTAGTGGGTACTTCGTTTTCAGTCTTATTTAGTCCTTGGGAAATTAAATTAACATTATGAGTCATTTCTTCGAGCGCTAGGTGTCAAAATCATGATAAACACATGGAAACACATTAAAAAATATGTTAAAAACCATGACCTAAAATTACTAATTCCAGGACCATTTCTAAGATGGCCCTGGATAACCACCTAGATCAAATTAAATATTTTTAGAAGATAATATTAAAAAATGAGGTCATTTTGTATTAGTGTTTTGTGATGCCATTTTGTCTAAGCCTAATGCACACAACTTTCATGCACCTCACGAGTCATATTCTATGCTCTTACATAGGGAAATATGTAATCATTTATCTTAACATTTTTTTGAACAACTTCCTCTTATCATTATGCATCAAACATTTTCTTCTCGAATCTATGAATATTATAATGACATGTGTCTAACTTAAAATATTCAATGAAGAATCCTTTGACTAAGAAGCCACATATTGTGTATCTATTTTTCAACTTCATCCCAAATCTACACAATACAAGAGTTTGGGTGATTTTACCACCAAGATAAATGTCCCAAAAGTATCCATACCTTGATACATGCTTGAAATGGTATCTTTTGAAACCATTGGTCCCACTGTTAGGTGTTACAAGCTCTATAGAAACATTCCCTGAAACATTTAAGAAATTTCCTATTATAATTCCCATAGAAATTTCTACCCAAGTATCCTCAAAACATATTATTGGAAAATCTATAAGAAAATTTTATGAAAATGATTATTGGGTCCTAAGTAGATACCAAAGAAACATCCAAAATTCTAATATTAAGAAACATAAAATAATATTCAAAAGAATAAAAAAAAATTTCCAATGGGGAAGGTTGGTTGGTAAAGAAAGGGTATTTCTGTTTATCCCAAATGGTTCAAATCCCCTTGTGCCATAGTTTACATATCAATATATTTTCTTGTTGACCACTATTAGTTTAACAATTACCAATGAAACTTATAATGTTTAACTTTGAAAATAATTATTTATTTTTTAATATAATTTAGAAAAACTAATTTTCCAACATTTAATTGCACAATAAATTAAAGGTATTATATAGCCTTTGCACAAGATAATGCCATGTTTATGCCATAATTTATGGATATGGTTGCAATATTCATGTATTATTTTTAGATATTTGTGTATTAATTTTTTATTCTTAAGCTTTAAAGGAAGTAAATAACATATTTATCATCAATTACTTCTCACCATAATTTAAGCAAGTCTTTGAATAAAAAATAGATAATATATAGGAATAAGATGTAAATAAGTATATTTACCAAGATTTACTTCTCACTATTATTTATGTTTTCCTTAGCACTTATGCAGGAGTAAAACTCTAAATTTGTAGACTTACTAGTGGTTACTACCCACCCAAATTTATGTAAGCCCATGTGCCCAGGTAAGAAATTAATTCATCCACGTCACATCTCAATTTATTAGATCCTCCCAAGGAAAAACAATTGGATTCCATTTACCTATTAACCACTATTAATTTAGCTAAATGTTTGACCAATGTAGGTGATAAATTTCTATGAAAATATCCTCATAACATAATTTTTAATTTGAGTGAAAGGGACTAAGCTACCCTGAAACACTTGTTTATTATTAGAACCATTATGATCTTTGAACACATTTTTCACCAACCCTTTGGAAACTTGATATAATTGCATTGTAAACACTTTGAACCTTGACACATTATCCTCCCTAACCTCTATAACCTTTGATACAAACACCTTCCAATTGTTTTGACCCTGGATACATTATACCCCTTAATCCATATGCCCCACAAATTATTCAGTTCCAAACACTTTATGTACTTGAATGTACTAACCCCATGATACATTATAGCCCCTAATGCACTAACCTATTAAAATTTTTTTTTGCTTAACCATTGTGAACTCAAGCAAATTATACCACCTAACCAATATGACCCATACCACAATCACTCTTTATCACACTACGTCCTTTAACACAACCACTGCTAACACACTAATCAACACACCTTAACCCCCAACAATTTTGATCCTAGATATACTATTATAACCCATTACAATAAGCATAATCACCCCTAACGCATCATGACCCCTAACCATAATGACCTTATACACACCATGACTGCTTATACATTAGACCCTTAACCCATAATAAATTTAAATCCTAATCATTATGACCTTGGACACACCATGACCCCTAACAAACTAACCCCTTAACCAATCTTGACTCCTAATCATTATCACCCTAAACACAATATACATTATAATTCTTATAACCTTTGAGAAAATCACCCCAGCAAAATATGGTCCTAAACACACTTTCACCTTTAGGCGTTATCACCTACCTCCTAAGACCCAATTCCTAATATAATCACCCTCCACCCACTCTAACCCAATACATTTTAATTCTTATAACCTTTGATAAAATCACCCCACAACATGGTCCTAAACACACTTTCACCTTTAGGCATTACCACCTACATCCTAACACCCAATTCCTAATATAATCACCCTTCACCTACTCTAACCCTATACATTCTAATTCTTATAACCTTTTATAAAATCACCCAAACACAAGATGGTCCTAAACACACTTTCAGCTTTAGGCGTTATCACCTACCTCCTAACACCTAATTCCTAATATAATCACCCTCCACCCACTCTAATCATAGGCACATTAAACGTGATAATCATTAACATAATGTGACCTCAAGTACCATAATCCTTATTATTGTTAATCCAATATAACCTCAAATATAATAATTCTCTAATCCACTAATGTTAACCATGGTTGTCAATTTTAAACAATGTGCATGAACCCTGAGCACATTAGATCTGATAATCATTAACAAAATCTCACCTCAAGTACCATAATCCTTATAATTGTTAACCAAATATAACCTCAAATATAATAATTCTCTAATCCAATAATGTTGACCATGGTTGGAAATTTTAAACAATGTGCATGAACCTTGGGGCACATTAGACCTGATAATCATTAACACAATTTGACCTCAAGTACCATAATCCTTATAACTATTACCCAATATAACCTCAAATATAATAATTCTCTAATCCACTAATGTTGACCATGGTTGGCAGTTCTAAACAATGTGCATGAACTTCATATGAAACAAAATATGTGAACTAGCGACATCTAAACAAGCTGACAGAATAAAGAGGATGGAGCTGCTCACGCTCAAAACCTATCGCACTGAAGTAGGTTAGGGTTCACTATAGGGTTAGGGTTACAATATTCATCGACCGCAGAACTCCATTGCGTGACTACATCGCGCTGCCGGCCATCTGCATTATTTTGTAATTGCCTTTGATTCCCCTGTCGGGCCCGACAACGACAAGCCGATACTAATCATGGATGGCTTAGTCTTCATTATGCCAACTATGGAAGATGACCTCATCTATTACTTGTCGGACCCACTCGAAGGGGTTAACATCTAGGGATCCCCTCCTTATCCCCTGCCACCTAGCACCCTGCTGGACCTTAACATTATGGAGGTGGCTTCTAATGGCCCTTATTTCCCTTTGTTGACCTCCCATCCCTTTCTTGGCCCTCCTCTCGTCGAACTTCCCCTATTCATCAACTTCCCTCCGTTCTCTCTTACCAATTTTCATCTATTCCCCCCCTACACCTCACCGACGACGGACTCCGCCGTGTTTTCTTCGGCTACCTGTTGTGCTATACAACATTCCCCCATTTATTTTTATAAATAGGGACCCTTCAGAAATAAATAAGAAATTCTGTTTTAAATTCTTATAATAAAAAACTTAGAATATAAAATTTTCTACTTTTTCTTTGAAAAGCGCATCGCTTATCACATATTTCATTTTCAAAAAAGAATCATAAAACATAAAATCGGCGAATTGAAAAATGCACTCTTAAAATAGCCTTCCAAAGAAATAAAACGTTTTGTTCGCATCACACTTTATTTAGTAAAGACTTAAGAAACAAGTAATATAAGTTGTGGCATCCGTAGACCCGACAAGAAAATAAACTAAAAAGTACAAATCCTTTTCGCTATCACGTCCACTTTAATTTTTCGCAAATCGCATCATGTACAAATTATAATATAGACTTTAAAAGTATCTTATAAATGTTGCGATTTGCGCAGATCGCATTTCGCAACTTTTATGGGACAATCACGAAATATTATGATGAATCATTGCGATTTGTGCATTTAATAAAGCTCAGCGTGTGAAAGCAGCTTATGTCATATCAGATTGGATTTAGGATCTTAATGGCTTTAAAACTGGTAATGGGTAGTGCATGCGAAGCAATGTGAAACATTAAATAAGGAATTATGAGAGATGATTGATAGATTGACAAATTTTCGCAAGAGTTTGAAATAAATCACTGATATATCTTCATGATACTCCTTATATGATAATTTCACTTTGCTCTCAGGAAATCAATTATCGAGTTGAAGAAATCAGAAATGAGTAAAAAGGGTAAAGAGGTGTCTCAAGTACCATCCGTCGGAGACACGGACATGCCTTCATTGTTCTCAGACACTATTTGCAACAAAGGCTATGGTAGTTCATCATGGGAAGCAATGTACAAATTTTTTGAAGATGAAGAACCAAGAGTGATAAATAACCTTTCTGCATCAGGCACTGATTCTACTTCGGATTTAACTCTTTTCGACATTGCATGCTCGCATATTCATAGAATAGCTGCGAGACCAAAGATTCAACCTTATACAGACATGATTAGGTGGGCAGTTGGAAATTTAAATATTGAAGATAGAGTTTTCAATAATTCCAGAGGATATATTATGGGTTCTTTCAAAGCGGAAGACTTAGCAGCCATGTACCATTTGCCAACTCCATAGCAGAAATATGATAATAAATATGTGCAAATGTTCAGAGCAAAACATCCATATCTTATCAAAGTAGTCCACGAATGGAAAGATAATGAAGGAAATTTAAAGCAGGATAAATCCTTTGGGCCTCTAAATTCCACTTACATTTTTATAAAATCTGCTATGGAGTTATGTTACCCATGTATCAGATGATTTTCAATGAAAAGGCTCCTAGGGTTTCCAAAGAAGCTAATGAAGATATTATTCCTATAACTAGATGGTTCGCTGAAGAAAAGTTCACACATGTCCGAGTATTTGGAAGTTCTGCTTTTCCACATGTTTTACCATACTATGTTCCAGAAATATTGCTTGCAAGGGAAATATCTTATCAACTCATCAATGGTGTCACAATGCAACTAAAAGATGATAAAAAGGCTATTTGGCCTTCTTTCCCTCTACAGTGTGGCACCTTTTATCTGGCTAATATCAGCCATGTATACAAAGAGGTTCCTAACATTCAGTTGTTGAAGTTGGAATTCATGCCAGGGAGATTATATGACCCCGACGATGTAATTAAAAATTACATGGAAAAACTCAAAACAAAGCCTTTCATAAAAGAAGAAGAAAAATTTGATGACTTCTTCCAAGGCATTGCAAATTTTTCTGATATTGTCAAAAGGGTTTCCAGTCACGAAAACACTAAAACTTTTCAGGTATATAGAAATAAAATATTGAAAAATATCCCTTTGAATTTGCTAGTTATTGAAGATGAAAAACACACTCGAAGTTTCAGTCTCGATGAAGAAATTAAAGATGGCTCTGAAAATGAATCTGGTCAATCACAACAGCAATCTGATAAGTTAGATCAATCTGAGGATGAATCTGAATCTAAGAAAGCAAATTTAGAAATCGACCAAATTCTTCAAGAAATAGAGTTTCAAGAGAAAGAAAATAACAATGAATTTGAATCAAATTAAGAAGTAGTTCAAAAGGATCAGAACACTTTAGGTCAATCTAAATCATCTCAGGGAAAATACCTGGTAAATGAATGTGAACAAGTTTCCCAAGTAATAAATACTCCTAAAGAAAAAATCAACACTGATCAAACATCAAGTTTTCAAATGCCAGTGCCTTCTTAGAAGATAGTTGAAACCATTAATCCTCTACATATAATCCCAACAATATATGAAAAAGAAATCATACCGACTTACTCTATAGATCAAATCATCCTACAGATTGAAGACATTCCATCATTGGATATTTTCTAGAGTCCTAACTACAAGGCTATAGTAAAAAGGAATAAAAGAAAAATGATTGATGAGACAACCTTGAAATCAATAGATGAATCAGTTGATGTACTCTGGAAAGCCTCCTCAGATGATCCCATTGATAATATAACTTAGTTGTCACAATATGCAGGAGCATATGCCACAACCACCGTTGATAAGGCAACTGAAGTTAGAATATTGTTGAAATAGAAGGAAACCATAAGACACGAATTGGATCAGTTGTTAAAGGAAGAAAAAGCTAAGTCCATTGAGCAGATCAATGAAAGTTCAGCACAGTTTTATAAATATATTGAAAGTCTCAAGTTGAAACATCAAACAAAACTTAATGAGAAGTAGGTATGTTTAGAAAGAACAATGGCAGAGCTACAAAATCGATCACAATTAGAACAATTCTTCAGAGAAGCACTTGATATAAATACTATGATAAAGAAAGAGAAAAAAGTATTTTTTCATCAAGTTTCTATGATTGATTCTTATTTTGATTCTAATAAGATAATGATTCAGCAAATAGAAATTCAAAAACTAGAATGTTGGAGATTCGAAAAGAAAATTGAGGAACACATTTAGTGGAAAAATTCTGATATAGGAAGACAAGCTAATCTACCACAAATAGATAAGCTTCACAAAGAATTGTTATTTATAGAATGGAAAGCACAGATCATCTGAGTAGAAAAGGTAGCGACCAAGACAACCAATAAATCAAATGAGGTTATTCAACTCTTATCTGACCAATTGTTTAGAACAAAAATTCTTAAAAAAAGCACGTCTGATGTGTTTTCAGGAACAAAAGAAGTAGAATTAAAATGGACACAGAGACCATAACAACAGGAAGAAATGACCAAGAAAGTTAATAAGTTTGATCAAGAAAATTACTGGAATTTTCTAATCAAACCTTACCATCAGCAACAAACTCTTTTGTTCCTTACAGAGTCAGCAAAAAGGTCTCAGTCGATAATCTCAAATGCTATCTTCAAGGGGAAAATTCGATCACGGATATCGCAACCAAATCAGCTTAAGGCAATGTTGGATATTTTCCAACTTCGTGATCACACTCAGAAAGAAATGCAGAATTCATCAAGTCAGGATTGTTAGTTCTAAATTCCTAGATTTTTGTTTAAGTTAAGTTTTTAGAGAAAGGTTGTTTGAAACCTCCAGTACATTTTTGTAAATCATTTAATTTATTTTGTAGTTCATTTTAGTATTTAAACCCTTCTCATGCATTTAGAGAAGGGTCCAAGATTTTGTTAAGAAAATTTGCAAAGAATGCTTATTTCTAAGTAAGTTTGTGGATGCCTTGATGAAGTAATGGAACACGACTTTTTTTCAGTTATAAATATCATTTTGTTGAAATCATTGTTGGTTCACTTCTGTATTCTTTGAACGAATCTTTGATTGAAGAATTGGATATGGCCTATTATCACTAATCTGATAAGCAGAGTAATACACATTTGGTACTATTATCATGTATGTTATTTTTGTTTCTGAATGTTAGCGATGAACTAAGATTTCATGAATCATATATAGAATTAATTATTTTTATCTAAAATATCAGTTGCACTATTGTACGATATAAAGATAGAAATTATTTATTTATACATGGTCATCATATAAATGCGATATATCTCCCATTTTCTTTTGATTAAATTTTTTTCACGAGAATCATCTTACAAATTAACAATTCTATTAAATCCGTGATGATTTTCATCATCACAGATTGAATAGATATCTCTTTAGATCACATTTATATATTATCCCCAGGTTAAATTAAATTTAATTCAAATCTTTGCATTTAGAAATAAATTTGTCTTAGTTTGTAGTAATTCATCATTCTAAAATGTTTTTATATAAATCCAACAAATTATCATAAAAAAAAAAATCTAGGAAACTGATCCCATCATACCCAGCGGAGCCACTACCCCAAACAGAAAAGGAACTGCTTTAAGGTTTGGACTAGGTGGTTATCCCCCTTGTTGTTGCCACAAATCTCTAATTCCATCAACATTTTTTGGCGCTAGAAAGAGGGCCTGACTATGAATGGCATATAAGTCTAAAATTCAAAATAAAAGCCATCATAAGAGTCGATCTCCCCAAAAGCATTCTACCACTCCCCGATCACAATCTAGATCACCAACTCAGAGATTGGAAGTATTAGAAACCTTTCCATCATCTCTTGAAGTATCACATCATCCATCTACTTCAGAATTCACTCCCGAATCTCCTGAAGTTCAACCTTTAATTCAGAAATTAGAAGGAATATCTATTTCTACTAAAAATCCTGTTAACCAAGAAAATTATGAGGAAAGTGTTACTTCTTTATTTAGAGAAACTGTTATTTTAACTTGATCTAAAAGTGAGAAGCTTGGAATTCCCCCTTTTGAGTTTCCATTAGAATCTCATCGCAAAAAAGTTTCTATATCCAGATCTAAGTCAGAAACAAGTGAAGTCACATCAAATATTCCTTCAATCATTCCTCCACATTCTTCTAATTAATCTACATCTCCACTGTCTTCCATTTATTCTACTCAGACAATCAATGCTGTCACAAGTAGTACTGTTCCAGTTGTAAGTTCTTCATTCATTACCCCTACTTCTGGATCTACTTATACATCCTCACAAACTCCAAATCCAGTTATGGCTAATCGACCTTGGACGAATCCTGGTGCTGTATTAATATCAAATCCTAATCCTCTTCCAGATTATCCAGAAAAATGGTTACCTAAATATAATCCAGATGATGGTCTTTCTGCTGAAGAACACATCAATAATTTTATGTTAGCCATGAATTTTAAAGGAATTGCTCATGAAGATGTTGTAGTTAGATTGTTTCCATACACTTTACAAGGATCTACGGGATCCTGGTACTTCTCTCTTCCTGCAGGATCAATTTCTGAATAGGCAACCTTTGAACAAGTTTTCCTTGAAAAATTTGGAGATGATAGAACTGTTGCATCCTTAATCAATACCCTTTCCAATATTAAAATGAATTTAGGTGAAAAGATCAAAGATTTCAACTCCTGATTTAACAGGTTATTAAATAAAATCCAAAATGCTTCTAAAACTGTTGCTGAAGTACAAATAGAATGGTATATTTCTTCTTTGCCTTCTAATATAACTATTTTTGTAGGCAGAGCTAATAAAGATACTCTCTTAGAAAACTTGAAAGAAGCTCTCGTAGTAGAGAAAATAATCTTAGCATTAGAAAAACGATCAAAGACAGAAGAAAGGAAAACAAAGAAAGTGACATTTAGTCAAGATTCCAAAAATAAAGTTTCAAAAGATCCGTTTGATCATGAAGGTCTTCAAAAAGTGCTAAAAACTATGTCAAAGGATATGATTGATATAAAGAAACAATTTGCTGAAACTTCAACCGCTAAAAACTCATTTCGTCCATTTAATAAAAGTCCTCCTTCAACATCTCAACCTCAAAGTGAGATTTCAAATGCTGAATCTGATCAAGATACCGAAGATCCCTCACCTTCTGAAAATGAATTAGAGTCTGAAGAAGAAGTTGAACTAAATGGTTTATGGGATTTCATTCTTCCCATAGAAGAAGAAAATGAAGCTATGCCTATATGTACAAGAAGTAAATCTTCTTCAGATCCAATTGTATCAAATTAGAAACAAAACTTCGTTCCCACTAAAGAAAAAATAAAAAAATCTAAAACTGTGTAGACAAATCCGATTTTATCAGATCCTTCTACAACTTCTAAAACTTTAATAGTTTCATATACAATTGAATATAACATATTTGAAGATACGAAAAAGATCAAAGAAAATATTTCATTACACGAAATGACCAAACTCTAACAACAACATAAAATTTTGCTAAGAGAACTCAAAGCAATTCTTATAGAACCAATACAACCACCAGTTATAGCACAAGCTTCAAAAGATATGGGAAAACCTCCATCATCTACCAACAAAGTAGATTCTAATGATCTTTTTTTAATTGGTGATAGATCTATTTCTTAGCCTCCCCTTTTTCTTTTGACTTATGAATTTTTTAACAAAAATGTTCATAATTGTCTTATTGATTCAGGGGCTTCTTCAAATATTATGCCAAGAACAGTATGTACAAAATTAAATATCATTCCTCAAAAAAATCTGTACATATAGTTCAATTGGATAGAACAAAATTTGAAGTTATTGGAGAAATGTTGTCAGTATCTATCAGGTTGTCGTCTAATCCAAAGGTACTAAAAGTGATTGATATTTTAGTCACAGACATCCTTGAATTTTATGGTCTTATTTTAAGCAAGGATTGGTTTGAAAAGTTACATGGATATTTTTCTACTGATTGGTCAGATATGTGGTTACCATATAATGGCAAACCAAATCAAATCAGAATTGAACGTGGGAAATTTATGAAACATACAGTTACTGAATTAGAAGGACCAAATGAACCTGTAGCTTTTACTAATAATATCATAGGAAATTATTCAGCTGAATCATTCCTTGGATCATTTAATGCTCAGGTCTCACCTTTTCCAACAAATACTGTTATTTCTCAAATTGAATTGTTTTCTTAAATAGACTCTTCTAAATGTATTAATTTTAGCAATTAGATTCCAAAACAATCTTTATTTTGGACTCTATTTTTTGATGGTTCGAAATCAGAAGATGGTGCAGGAGAAGGTTGCATTCTAATCAATCCACAAGGAGAGAAAATGATGCTAGCTTGTAGACTCAAGTTTCAGTGCACAAATAATACCGCTGAATATTAATCATTGATACAATGTCTGTATAAAGCTATATATTTGAATGTTAAATATTTGCAAGTATATAGAGATTCTCAAATAATAGTTAAACAAGTTAGAAATATGATTCATTTTATTTTTGGACACTTGAAACATTATAAAACTTTAGCTCAGAATATTACTTCTCATTTTATTGCATTCAATATCTCTACAATCCCTAGATTACAAAATGCAAGCGTTGATTTACTTGCTAATGTAGCATCTAGAATTATACCACATGAAGAATTTAGCCTAGATAGATTTTCAGTTGAATTGATTTTTATACCATCCATTCCTAACAATATAACAAATTGGAGAGTATTTAACAATGATGCTGATATAGTGGACTTTCTTACATCAGACAGAGCTTATGAAGGTAAAATTTTAGATGAACATGAACATGATTTACAGATTTAAGACAAAACAAACAATAATCCAATTCCCAAATCTGTAGTCAAAATGGAGGACCTTTATGATTTGAAAGATAGGTTTAAAAAGGTGACCAATTCAAAAACTCAAAGTTCTACTTTAAAATTTGAATTGATTAATCTTGGTACTCCAGAAAAACCTCATAACATCAACTTAGGTCTTGGTCTAAAAAATGAAGAAAGGATGTCATTTATCAAATTGCTGAAAAAATATAAAGATATATTTGCATGGGATTATTCACATCTTAAAACATATAATACTTCCATAATTCAACATACCATTCCTATGATCTTAGATGATAAGCTTGTTCAACAAAAACTTAGAAAAATTCATCCAAATTTAGAAATTCAAATTAAATCTGAACTGAATAAAATGCTCAAAGATAAAGTCATGTTTCTTGTTAGACATTCAAAATGGGTATCCAACATGGTTCCAGTTAGAAAAAAGAATGGAGACATTAGAATTGGCATAGATTTTAGGAACTTAAATAAAGCCTGTCAGAAAGATAATTTTCCCTTACCTACTATGGAACAAATATTGCAAGCAGTTGTAGGATCTGAATTGATGTCTTTTATAGATGGATTTTCAGGGTATAATTAGATCATGGTACATCTTGATGATAGGTTAAAAATGACATTTAGAACAAAGTGGGGAACATACGCGTATCAAAAGATGCCTTTTGAATTGATTAATGCTGGTGCCACATTTCAGCGTGCTATGGATATAGCTTTCAGAGGACTAATCAATAGCTCGGTTTTTATATACTTGGATGACATCATTGTTTATTCTAAGCATAGGAACAATCATATTAGTCACTTAAAAAACATTTTCGAAAGATGCAGGAAATATGGCATTTCCATTAATCCAAAAAAATGTTATTTTGCTTTATTAGAAGGTAAATTATTGGGATTCATTGTTTCTAGAACAGGAATTCATATAGACCCTGATAGGATTCAAGAGATTGAAAATATTCCTCTTCCACATAACAAAAAAACGATGCAATAATTTTTAGGGCAAATTAATTTTGTAAAAAGATTTGTTCTAGATTTCTCCCAAATCATCCTACCCCTACAGCCAATGTTCAAGAAAAATTCAATTTTTAGATGGGGAAAAGAAGAAAGAAATTCTTTTGAGTTAATTAAAAAATCTATTGTTGAAACTCCTTCTCTAACAACTCTTTATTTTCTTAAATATTTTGTGTTGTACACATTTTCTTCTGATACATCATATGCACCCATTTTAACACAGTTAAATAATCAAAACATTGAAGCACCAATTGTTTTTTTTAGCTCTAATCTTCAAGGTGTTGAGTTAAATTATTCAGCTGTGGAAAAACAAGCCTATGCTGTGTTTAAATCTTTGAAACATTTCAAACCTTTTCTCTTAAAAACACATACCAAGATAATAGTACCTTATTCAGTAGTAAGGAAATTATTAATACAACGAGAAGTAGGAGAGAAGAGAACAAATTGGGTCACTGCACTTCAAGAATATGATGTAGAGATACATCCAGCTAAAATTGTTAAAGGACAAGGTCTTTGTAGGATGTTAACTGGAGCCTCTCAATCGCCAATAGAAAAAGATCAATCAAATGAAATACAATTATTTGAGGTAAGCCTAAACGATTCTCAATCACAATACGCTGATTTGAAATTTTTCCTAAAAAATGGATATGCTCCATTATATCTCAATTATATAGAAAAACGTGCTTTGAGACTTGAGGCAAATAAATATAAACTCATAAATGATGTATTATTTAGGAAGAATTATGATTTTGTATTATTAAGATGTTTAGAAAAAGTTAAGTTGAAAAAGTATGCAGGAACTACATGATGGATTAGCTGGAGGTCATTTCGGAGGAAATACCACAGGTCATAAAATATCGCATGCTGGTTATTATTGGCCGATTCTATTTAAAGATGCACATGAATATAAAAGAAAATTTAAAACATGTCAAACTACAGTAGGAAGAGAAAGGAAAGCAACATTCCCATTACAACTAGTAAATATCCAACAACCATTTGAACAATGGGGGTTAGATATTATAGGTGAAATAGCTCCTAACTCTTCAAAACAACATAGGTATATTCTAACCGCAATTGATTATTTCACAAAATGGGTAGAAGATATCCCATTAAATGTGGTCAATACACAGAATATTACAGATTTTATTGATCAATTCATAATTACCAGGTTTGACCTTCCATCAGCTTTGATATTTGATAATGCATCTTACTTTTCTGGAAATGCCATGATAGAATTTGCTTTGAAAAGAGGTTTTAAATTAAAATACTCAGCTAACTATTATCCACAAGGAACTGGATTAGCTGAATCTACAAATAAAAACCTTATCAGAAACATCAAAAGAACTGTAGAACAAAATCATAAGAATTGGCACAAAGCATAATTGTTTGCTCTTTGGGCAGATAGAATTACCCAAAAAGCTTCAATAGGTACTTCACCATTTGTGTTAGTTTATGGAAAATAAGCAATTCTACCCCCAAACGTAATGATACCATCATTTGATTTAGTATAATTCATTGATGAAAATCCTTCTTCCTCTCTTCAATTTAGACAAGATCAAATCCTTAAGTTAGAAGATGAAAGAGAAAAAGCTAAACAAACTCATACCCATCATCAACAAATAATAAAGGCTTCATTTGATTTAACTTCTGTTAGTTCAAAAGATTTTCAAATTGGTGATTTGGTATTAAAGTGGGACAAAGCTCATGAGGAAAAGGGTAAACATACAAAGTTTCAAAAACTTTGGCTAGGACCATTTCAGATAATTGAAAAAATCGGCTCATCAACATTTCTATTACAGTGTTTATCAGGTAAAAAATATTCTTTACTTGTTAATGGAAAAATTTTGAAAAAATATTTCTCATAGAAGGTAACCCTTCTGTCTTTGTATATTAAAATATTTTTGTTTTTTTTATAGAAATAAAAACTTGTTTAGTATTGACAATTGGCCTTTCAAAAAGGAAGTCTTAGATAATTTATTTTTGATATTTCTTTTTTCACTTATTTAAAATAGAACTATTAAAGAAATAAAATCGAAAGATTTAGAAAAAAAAATTGATTTTGTATTTCTTAAAAAATGAAATTCCAATAAAACACTTATTTTGTTAGATGAACTCTCATTTTTATCTAGTATGAATATTCTTCTGTCAGTCAAGAAAAGAAAATTGTAATATAGTAAGAAATCTTCTTGCAGAAAAGCAATCTAACAACTCAAAATTATCATCTAACATCTTAAAAAGAACTATGATTCGTCCCATCCAGTAAATCTTATAATTTTCAAAAGAAATTCAGAAGAAAATTAAAAAGAAAAAGTTTAGAGAAAAAACTTAAAAGATAATAAGTTTCATCACGAGCTTGTTTACCATGTTCATAAAGAAATAGTTGAACTGACATTACTAATACTGTCTACCAAAACAGTGTAATGACTTGAGATTATATCATAAAGATAAGGGGACTCATCAAGAGCCAACTTGATCAGTTTAATTACTATTTGTGAATGCCATTGTCACTATTTGGTCACCAAGCCAAGACACTGGCTTTTAAGTAGAAAAAAATATTAAAAAAAAAAAATGTAATTTACTTATGAAAATGATGAGAAATACTGGATGGAAAAATGGATCATAGCTGGGTAAAAGATAACCCTGCCAAAAGCTTAAAACTGCCCATTGGAACAAAGATTCTATCTTTGATAAAAGAGTAAATTTATAAAAAGCTTATCTGTAAATAGTATTTGATATTTATTTTTAACTAAGTAAAGACTGACATTGATTTTCATACTTATACTTTTATAGAGGGATTCTCATGAATAAGTGAATAATTGAAATTTTCGTTATTTGAGAAAGATATTATTTATTTGAAATTTCGTTCCTTTAGCTCTTTTATTTTTATATATGAAAGGATTTAGAATTTAGAATTTTTTTTTTTTATCAGAGACATCTGGTTCATCCAAGTGAACCGCCAATTGTTGTGTTGTACAACAACCCCCCATTTATTTTTATAAATAGGGACCCTTTAGAAATAAATAAGAAATTATGTTTTAAATTCTTACAATAAAAAACTTAGAAAACAAAATTTTCTACTTTTTCTTTGAAAAGTGCATCGCTTATCACATATTTTATTTTAAAAAAAGAATCATAAAACATAAAATTGGCAAATTGCGAAATGCGCTCTTAAAATAGTCTTCCAAAGAAATAAAATGTTTTGTTCACATCGCACTTTATTTAGTAAAGACTTAAGAAACAAGTAATATAAGTTGCGACAACGCCGGACCCGACAAACAAATAAACTAAAAAGTATAAATCCTTTTCGCTATCACGTCCACTTTAAGTTTTCACAAATCGCATCACACGCAAATTATAATATAGACTTTAAACATATCTTATAAATGTTGTGATCTGCGATTTGCGCAGATCACATTTCGCAACTTTTATGAGACAATCATGAAATATTATGATGAATCATTGCGATTTGTGCATTTAATAAAACTCAACATGTGAAAGCAGCTTATGTCATATCATATTGGATTTAAGATCTTAACGGCTTTAAAACTAGTAATGAATAGTGCATGCGAAGCCATGTGAAACATTAAATAAGGAGTTATGAAGAGATGATTGATAGATTGACAACTTTTCGCATGAGTTTGAAATAAATCACTGATATATTTTCATGATACTCCTTATATGATAATTTAACTTTGCTCTCAGGAAATAAATTATCGAGTTGAAGAAATTAGAAATGAGTAAAAAGGGTGAAGAGGTGTCTCAAGTACCATCTGCTGAAGACACAAACATGTCTTCATTATTCTCAGACACTGTCTGCAACAAAGACTGTGGTAGTTCATCATGGGAAGCAATGTACAAACTTTTTGAAGATGAAGAACCAAGAGTGATAAATAACCTTTCTGCAACATTCACTGATTCTACTTCGGATGCAACTCTTTTTGACATTGCATGCTTGCATATTCATAGAATATTTGTGAGATTAAATATTCAACCTTATACAGACATGATTAGGTGGGCAGTCGAAAATTTAAATATCGAATATAGAGTTTTCAATAATTCCAGAGGAGAGATTATGGGTTCTTTCAAAGCGGAAGACTTAGCAGCCACGTACCATTTTCCAACTCCACAATAGAAATATGATAATAGATATGTTCAAATGTTCAAAGCAAAACATCCAGATCTTATAAAATTTATCCACAAATGGAAAGACAATGAAGGAAAATTGAAGCAGGATAAATCCGGTACGTACTCGATTACACAAATTCCTAATCCTTATTGTTATGCCATTGGTATGTTATGTAGAATATTTTCCAAACCTGATAGTAGTAGGTTCTCAAGAGATTGGGTTCCCCTAATTGACGCAATCGTCAATTCTTCTATCTTAAATTGGGTAGACCTTTTATCCAACTACCTAGCCAAACATATCACTGAATATAGGAATAAAAGGAGTGCTTCATCCCAAGAAACTTTGCCCTTTTACATGTCTGCCTATGGCATGGATTCCATCTATTTCACTTCTACATTTCCAACCATGGGTTGGAAATGGACCATTAAAAACCCTATCCCAATTCATAATTATCATGAAGAACTCTTGGACACTAAATTCCACTTAAATTTTTATAAAATCTGCTATGGAGTTATGTTACCCATGTATCAAATGATTTTCAATGAAAAGGCTACTAGGGTTTCCAAAGAAGCCAATGGAGATATTCTTCCTATAGCCAGATGGTTCACTGAAGAAAAGTTCACATATATCCGAGTATTTGGAAGTTCTTCTTTTCCACATGTTTTACCCTACTATGTTCCAGATAGATTGCTTGCAAGGGAAATAGCTTATCAACTCATCAATGGTGTCACAAAGCAACTAAAAGATGCTAAAAAGGCTATTTGGCCTTATTTCCCTCTACATTGCGACACCTTTTCTCTGGTTAATGTTAGCCATTTATACAAAGAGGTTCCTAACATTCAGTTGTTGAAGTTGGCATTCATGCCAGGAAGATTATATGACCCCGACAATGTAATTAAAAATTACATGGAAAAACTCAAAACGAAGCATTTCATAAAAGAAGAAGACAAATTTGATGACTTCTTCCAAGGCGTCGAATTTTTTTTTGATATTGTCAAAAGGGCTTCCAGTCACAAAAACACTAAAACTTTTCAAGTATATAGAAATAAAATATTGAAAAATATCCCTTTGAATTTTCTATTTATTGAAGATGAAAAACACACTCCAAGTGTCAGTATCGATGAAGAAATGAAAGATGGCTCTGAAAATGAATTTGGTCAATCACAGCAGCAGTATGATAAGTCAGATCAATCTGAGGATGAATCTGAATCTAAGAAAGAAAATTTAGAAATTGACCAAATTACTCAAGAAATAGAGTTTCAAGAGAAACCAAAGAACAATGGCACTGAATCAAATTTAGAAGTAGTTCAAAAGGATCAAAAGACGTTAGATCAGTCTAAATCATCTCAAGGAAAATACCTGGTAAATGAATGAGAACAATTTTCCCAAGTAAGAAATACTCCTAAAGAAAAAATCAACACTGATTGAACATCAAGTTTTCAAATGCCAGAGCCTTCTCAGAAGATATTTGAAATCGTCAATCCTCTACATAGAATCGCAGAAATATATGACAAAGAATTCATACTGGCTTACTCTACAGATCAAATCATCCTATAGATTGAAGACATTCCATCATTGGATATTTTCTACAGTCCTAACTACAAGGCTGTAGTAAAAGGAATAAAAGAAAAAGGATTAATGAGACAACCCCGAAATCAACAGATGAATTAGTTGATGTACTCTGGAAAGCCTCCTCAGATGATCCCACTGATCATCTAACTAAGTTGTCACAATATGCTAGAGCATATGCCACAGCCACTGCTGATAAGGAAATTGAAGTTAGAATATTGTTGAAACAGAAGGAAACCAGAATACAAGAATTGGATCAGTTGTTAAAGGAAGAAAAAGCCAAGTCCATTGAGCAGATCAATGAAAGTTCAACAAAATTTTATAAAGATATTTAAAGTCTTAAGTTGAAACATCAAACAAAACTTAATGAGAAGTAGGTACATCTAGAAAGAAAAATGGCAGAGCTACAGAATCAATCACAATTAGAACAATTCATCAGAGAATCACTTGATATAAATACTATGATAAAGAAAGAGAAAAAATTATTTTGTCATGAAGTTTCTATGATTGATTCTTATTTTGATTCTAATAAGATAATGATTCAACAAATAGCAATTCAAAAACTAGAATGTGAGAGATTCTAAAACAAATATGAGGAAAAGATTTAGTGGAAAAATTCTGATACATAAAGACAAGCTAATCTACCACAAATAGATAAGCTTCACAAAGAATTTTTATTTACAGAATGGAAAGCACAGATCATCTGAGCAGAAAAGGTACCAACCAAGACAACCAACAAATCAAATGAGGTTATTCAACTGTTATGTGACCAATTGTTTAGAACAAGACTTCTTAAAGAAAACATGTCTGATGTGTTTGTAGGAACAAAAGAAGTAGAATTAAAATGGACACAGAGAGAAGAAAAATAGGAAGAAAAGATCAAGAAAGTTAATAAGATTGATCAAGAAAATTACTGGAATTTTTTGATCAAACCTTACCATCAGTAGCAAACCCTTCTATTCTTTACAGAGTCAGCAAAAAGATCTCAGTCGATAATCTCAAATGCTATCTTCAAAGGGAAAATTCGATCACGGATATCGCAACCATATTAGCTTAAGGCAATGCTAGATATCTGCCTACTTCGTGATCACACTCAGAAAGAAATGCAGAATCCATCAAGTCAGGATTGTTAGTTCTAAATTCCTAGATTTTTGTTTAAGTTAAATTTTTAGAGAAAGGTTTTTTGAAACCTCCTCTACATTTTTGTAAGTCATTTAATTTAGTTTGTAGTTAATTTTAGTATTTAAACCCTTCTCATGCATTTAGAGAAGGGTCCAAGATTTTGTTAAGAACATTTGCAAAGAATGCTTATTTCTAGGTAAGTTTGTGGATGCCTTGATGAAGTAATGGAACATGGCATTTTTCAGTTATAAATATCATTTTTTTGAAATCACTGTTTGTGCATTTCTGTATTCTTTGAATGACTCTTTGATTGAAGAATTGGATACGAACTATTATCACTAATCCGATAAGCAAAGTAATACACATATGGTACTATTATCATGTATGTTATTTTTGTTTCTGAATGTTAGTGATGAACTCAAATTTCATGAATCATATATAGAATTAATTATTTTTATCTGAAATATCAGTTGCACTATTGTACGATATAAAGATAGAAATTATTTGTTTTATACATGGTCATCAGATAAATGCGATATATCTCCCATTTTATTTTGATTAACTTTTTTTCAAGAGAATCATCTTACACAGTAATAATTCTATTAAAACTGTGATTATTTTCATCATCAAAGATTGAACAGATATCTCTTTAGATCGCATTTATATATTATCCTTGGGTTAGATTAAATTTAATTCAAAGCTTTGAATTTAGACATAAATTTGTCTTAGTTTGTAGTAATTCATCATTTTAAAATGTTTTGATAGAAATCCAACAAATTATCATAAAAAACCAAATCTGGGAAACTAGTCCCATCACACTCAGTCGGAGCCACTATCCCAAACTGAAAAGGAACTGCTTTAAGATCCAGACCAGGTGGTTATCTCCCTTGTTGTTGCCACAGATTTATGAGGCCATCAACACTACCCTAAATTTCCTCACTACTTGTCTACAAGGTACATCTATCTCTCCCCCTCGCGGACCTCCTGATTCACAACCTCCTATCGCCTATGCACTGCCTCCGTCCTTTCTCTCTACAGCTGCACACCCGAGACCTAGCCCCTCATCTTCTGGATGTTTTTATGCTCCTCCTATTGTCACTCATGTTATGCACCCTGTAATTAGAAAGATTGGCAAAATTCCAACTGCAAGGGTAACATCAAACCACTTTGGGATTCAAGGATCCAACCCTCTTGAATCCAGAGAGGGATCTCTCTATAAATGAGCTTAAAGATGTGATATTTAAAGCCTAAAATATGATATTAGGCTAGTTGTGAAGAGCATGGGTTTTGTTTTGTTTTTTTTGGTTGGGAAAAGACATGATGAAGGTGAAGGCAGTTCAAAATGAAGGGTGAAGATGTCTGCAAGTGAAGGAATGATTCGGCTGATAGAAAAGGCAAAGATAGTTTTAACCCATCAGGCTATGGAGTCATAAGAGGATTTTAATTGGACAGCAAGGTTCAAGAAGGATCCATGGGGAAATTCACTTATGTCAAATAATATCTTAAGGTGATTTATGGAGTGAAACAGATAGGAAGTGGAGAAAAAAACAAATGAAGAACAGTGCACAATCTAAGATCAAGTAAGTACTTTTAAACTATCTTGCTTTCAACATATGCTTAGAGAGAAAAAACATAAAAGCATTCTGAGATTAGGTAAGTGATTTTAAAATATCCTTCTTTGAAGTACCTTCAGTTTAGAGAAACAATACATAAAATCATTCTGAGATCAGGTAAGTGCTTTTAAACTATCCTGCTTTGAAGTACTTTTAGTTAAAAAACATTTAAAATAGTCAGAACAGCTTAAGATCAGGTGAGTACTTCGAAACCAACCTGCTTTCAACATATTCTAAAGGAAAACACTGATGATCATCATAATGAGCAATCTAGATCAAGCTAGTACTTTGAAACCAACCTACTTTAATATACTCAGTATAGAGAACTTTCAAATAAAGAAAACATAGAAAATAAATCTTTCAGTAAGAGTAGGGTACTACTGAGAGTAAGTCCTAGCTCTATGTTTGTTGTTCCTTATCAGAGAAAGTGAACAGAGTGAAAAAATTAAAGAAAACAATAATTGACAGTGAGAAACGCATCACCATTAACACAAATCAGGATCCCATAAATCAGCAGCTTGTATTTGATGTTCAAACCAGTTACAATCAGCAAGCTCGGTGGGTCTCTACAACTTCAAACTTCTCATATAAGCTTATTTGTATTAAAATTGCACACAGTGCATCAGTAGCTTCAGAAAACTATTACATGCATTCAGATGTCTAGAGACCATCATTTTCTCATCTTCTATAGAGGTATTTATATAGAAATGAGGAGGTGGGAGGATTTCCCAAGGGTCAAATATCATTAATTATGTAATCATTTCTAACTCTACTCCATAACTCTGTTCCTGCCTTTCGAGGTAGAATGATCGAAAGATGTGCTTCTGGACTGTTATTAATCTTCTAAAATGGTTTTGCCGACAATTAGAGATAATATCTTTGATTTGTATTAATTGTTCAGTTGTCTTCAGGTAAACACCTCTTGTTCAGGTAATGACTAAGCTTCCTTTAATTTCTGTGAGGCTGCAGGTGTCTTCAGGAGTTGGAGAGGGTTCAATTGGCCTCTGCTTATTGCGGTGGAAGCTTTCTCGGCTTGAAAAATGTATTTTTCTTTCCTTAAACACCTTTAATTTACTTGAGATCCATGTTTAAGGACTTCAATCTCCTGTTCCTGGTGTGTTCTATCTTCGACACTGATACTCTTTGATCGGTGCTCGATTAACTGTGTTTTCTGGTGTGAAGGGCTGTATAGGGGTCGAATGGCATCAATGCCTCATGAACCATTGATCAAATATAAATTTTAAACCCTGCAAATGATTTTTGTGATGAATCGCAGGCGGGAGGATCGTCACCCTCAGCCTGTGAATTTTTCTTCAACATGGCGGAAAAAAACCATTTAACCTTGCAAAAATACAAAAAACTATTAAAAAATCCTGCATATATAGGCTCGCTGCTTTAGAGGATAGGTGGAGGGAGCATGGCCATTGGATGGCATCATCCAACGGTCGATATTGATCGTGAGGAGTCAAAGGAAAGGCGGAAGAGGAAAATTAAATCAGAGCCGTCGATCGCGGAGAGATCGACGGTCGAGAGCACAGGTGGAAAGTCAAAACGGAGAAATCGGGTGATTGGATTTTGGGACGTCAATCTGCAGATCAGATCGACGATGGAGATGCTCTAAACGCTGCGCCGTACCCGGAGGTAACGCACGGGCATCTTCAGAGAGCGATCAACGTCCTATGGGCGGCCTCAAATCGGACGGTGTACGTCGATATCGCGCCGGGTCCATGTCCAAAGTTTAACGCACGATGAATGGCAGTTTGGCGAACAGTGCGCAGGCCACGCGTCAACCGGTGAGTGGAATCGCTGCCGATCGGAAGAAAACCGCCCTCCGCTTGAAGGCGGTGTGATGGATACCACCAGTTTCTGCACAGTGGCCGTGGTGCTGGGACCACCAGGCGGATGAAAATGGACCATCGGATCTGTGGTTTAAATGGAAAACTGCGATGCGATCGGGCAGTGAACAGGAGTGGGGACCACGGGTGCGATGGGATTACAAAGACCATCGGATTTGCAGGGAAATCAACAGTGAGAAATGCTCCCGATAACCAAACGCGCTAAGCGCTTTTCGGGCTAGCGCCTGGATTCGGCACCTGGGTCACTTGTGGAAAAGGTCGAGGGAGATGGACGAAGGGGGCTAAGACCCATATGTGTCCAAATGTGGGTTTTTCATGGATTTTCAATGGTTCTCAAGGCTATAAATGAGCAACGATAGAGGGAAAAGGGGGAAAATAGGCTAAACAAGAGGTATGTATAGGATTTATAGGGGATTTTTGGAGGATTTAGAGGGTAAGAGGGGAATTTTGACAAGGGGGAAAAAGGGTTAAAATGGGGCATTCAGAGTGAAGGAAGGGGAGGAAAGGGGATTTTGTAGGAGTCTTTCTCATGGAATTTTAGCAGAATTTTTTGAGTTCTGAAGGGAAACAACAGTGAAGACTTGGATAGAGAAAATGATGTCTTGCAGAGGCTTCAAGAGATAATATTCCTGCAATGAAACTGTTCCTTGAAGGCTAAACAATTTTTTGGCCACCTTTTGATAAAACAAATTTTATAGGTGGCCAACAGTGGCTCCACTTGGGGATGGTGCCTTCTTGAAGGCATCAAGAACTTCAGACTTGCATTCTCTGGGAGGCTGATTCAGTGCTTCATCCATTGGGCTGCCTTCTTTGCTTGGATGCTCTTCTTTTTCCTGAAAACATATTAGCAGCCATGGAAAACAATGGATCTTCATTAACAAGCTTTCTACCTACCCAATCCTACTGATCTAACATTTTTTCTTCATTTAGAGTGTACTTGGACTGGAAAAATCCTTACAACATTTTATTTCTTTTGAAAATAGGAAATATAATCTATTTCTACTCCTTATTTCTCCATGGACTCAGATTAAACAGTTGAGCCCATATGATTCTCTACCTAATCTACTATCTGTTGGGATTAAACTGTCCAACAGATTTTATTCTCTAAATTCTGCAACATAAATTTAAAAACAGTCAAGTCAAGATTAAGCAGTTTGACTTGCTGTGATCTATGGCATAAAAAATAAGCTACACATAGATATTTATTTTGTAGAAAAATTTAAACCAAAATGAAGGCTTAAGATCTGAAAGTTCATGCACTTCCTTCACCTTTTTACAACTCTGATTGCCTCTTGATTGAGCTGTTCTTTCTTTTTCTCTGGTTCAAATTTTGAGCTGATTAGAACCAGATTTACCTCTGTTTTGACTCAGAATTAAAAATAGTTTGGAGTCAATTCTTTCTTGGAAACTTAGGTTCAGGTTTTGAGCATGTTTGAACCTTTAATTTCTAACCTAATCTATCTACTGATAAGCCAAGATTAAACAGTTTGGCAAATCAAATTCACTATCCTATCAGCAATAAATTTAAAACTAATTAGTCAAGATTAGGCTGTTTGACTAACTAGGAGTGTGTTTTTCAGGAGTGGAATTTGAGCTTGCACACTTTCAGATTTGTTTCTCTTTTTGGTATGGGGCTATACCTTTTTTTTTGTTTTTTTTTTCTCTTTTTTTATAATCTTCCCTCTTTTCTCTTATTTTTTATTGTTTTTGTATTTTTTCTTTTGTGGGACTGAACAAAGCAATGGTATTTACAATGGAAATGAAATCTTTTTATAATTGAACTCAGCAGTAGTAATGCTTAAGCACCCTGCCATTGACAGGACCCCCAAATAGATCTGTGCCATCTAACTCTTGTAGAAAAAAGGCATTTGGACCAATGGTGGACTGAATAATGTAAGGACCTAGCCATAAACAGTCAAATTTTCCATGTTTACCCTTATCCTCTCTTCTGGAGTCCCACTTGAGTACCTTGTCTCCAATTTTGAAATCACAAGCCTTTGTTCTCTTGTCAAACAACTTCTTTATGTTCTCTTGCACCTTCTGAGCCCTATTGTAAACTTCTTCCCTTATCTATTGGAGATGTATTGTCTAATTGATCCTCCTTATCATGCTGTCCTCTTCTGACTGTATTTTTTGGACTAACTTTATCACTGGTAGACCTAGTCTGGTAGGAAACACTACATCTGCTTCATAAACAAGCTAGTATGGGGACATTCCAATGGAATTCTTTGTGGTCAACCTGTCTGCCCACAAAGCATGCACCAACTTGTTATGCCATGATTTTTTATTCTCTTCAAGCAGCTTCTTGATGATGGTCACCAAAATTTTATTTGATGATTCAGCTAACCCATTACATTGAGGGTAATAAGTAGTAGAATGACCAAGTGTAATATGATACCTGTGACAAAAATCAATCATCTTTTTGGAACCAAAAGCAGCAGCATTATCAGTAATAATCTTCCTAGGGCAACCAAATCTAGACAAGATATAGTCTTCAAGAAATTTTATAATGAAATAATCTATGGCATTCCTAGAAGGGATGGCCTCTATCCACTTTGTGAAATATTTAGTGGCTGTGAGAATCCATTTGTGTTGGGCAGATGAAGCAGGATGGATTTATCCTATGAAATCTAGGCCCCATTATTGAAAAGGAGCTTCAACAGTGATAGGTTGTAATGGTAAAGGAAGGAGTTTTATTTTGCCCTCAAAAACTTGGCACTTGTGGCAAGCTACTATCATTTTATGGACATCTTGGAAGAGGGTGGGCCAATAATAGCCAACTCTAAGGATTTTATTGGCTGTGGTTTTCCAGTAGAGATGACCTCCACACTCTCCTTCATGGAATTCATGCTTGATCTTCTCTGCATCAACTTCCGACAAAAATTTAAGCAATAAACCATTAGAATTTTTCCAATATAAACATTCATTCAAAATGCAATAATTCCTAGCTTTCAACTTTAAAAACCTTGCCTTTGTTTTTTATAAATCAGGAGGAGCGTTAAGATTTGTAAGTACATACAAGATATCAGTGTACCAAGGTGAGCTTCGAAACTGCTCTTCTAGAGTGGGAGCAGGTAATTCTTCCTATTCATCCAAGGCATCTACCATGTTAATGTCAAGGGCTTGTAGATTAGATTCAGCCATTAATTGAGCTAAGGCCTGACCTTTAATGAGTTTGGTAGGTTTGATTTCCTAATCATACTCTAGTATTGCAGCAATCCATTTGCCCCTCTTTCCATCTGGGTCTTGTGACAAGATGTATTTTACCACTATGTTAGGCACATAAGCAATGATGTGGGAATGTAGAATATACACCCTGAAGTCCTTTAAGGCCTTTACCAAAGCATAGGCCTGTTTTTCCATTATGTTATATTTCAAGGGTGCATCCCTTAAAGCTTTGCTGAAAAAAGCAATAGGCTGTTCCCGTCCCTCTGGGTTTTTCTGCAATAGGACAACAGCCATAGTATGCTCTGAGGCAAAGGAAAAAATAAGGAACTCTTTTGAAAAGTCCGGGCTGATTAGGACTGGTGCTCGGGTGAGTGCATGTTTTACCAATTCGAAGAATATTTTGGCTTCTACAGTTCACTTCACTCCCACTTCTTTCTTGAGCATATTAGTCATGTTTCGAAGGAGCTCTGCTAAGTTGGGAATGAACCTCCTCAAGAAGTTAATATTTCCAATAAAGGACTGTAATTATTTTATGTTCCTTGGTTGGCTAATCTTAAGTATTCCCTCAACTCTTTTTGGATCTATTTTAATCCCTTCTTCTGATATGATATGGCCAAGGATTTTACCTTCCTGAAGGCCAAACACTGTCTTTTTGGGATCTAAAGATAATCCAAACCTTCTGCACTTTTCAAGGAACTTTCTTAGTTGTTTCAGGTGCTCTTCATTAGATTTGGAATAAACTATTATGTCATCAAGGTAAATTACAATGAAGTGCCCTATCTCCTCTGAAAATGCAATGTCCATGGCCCTTTCGAAAGTGGCCCCAACATTCATTAATCCAAAAGGCATTTTCACATACATGAAAGTGCCCCAAGGAGTGGTGAAAGCTGTCTTGAGTTGGTCTTCTAGGAGTACTAAAACTTGGTTATACCCTGAAAAACCATCTAACAAAGAAATCCATTTTGAATCAACTACCCTTTGTAGAATGTGTTCCATTTTGGGTAAAGGGTAATTGTCTTTTAGGGAGGCTCTGTTAAGGTTTCTGAAATCAATGCACAATCTGATTTATCCTGTCTTTTTCCTCACAGCTACAAGGTTAGAAAACCAATCTGAAAACCTCACAGGCACTATGATTCCTGCCTCATACATTTTCTTGATCTCCTTTTCTACTAGAGGCAGTTGTGTTGGATTAATTCGACGCAGTTTTTGCCTAAAGGGTTTTTGGTTTTCTTTCAATGGGATCTTGTGCTGGATGATTTTTGTATCATAGGCTTTTAAGTATTCATAGCTCTAGGAAAACACATCAAAAAAATATTTAAATAAGTCAATGTATTTCTTTTTCATGTCTGCTGGCAAGGAGCCAGATAATTTAATCATTTTAGGCTGATCTTTGGTGCCTATGTTGCATTCCTCGACATCATAATTTATGTATTCTACAGTGGGTTTCTTTGCTACGTTGTTGAAATCAAACAGGTCTTCTAAAGGTGCTAACCCCCAAGGTATGTTCTTGTCCTTTGACGACAATACCTCCATGTCTTCTTTTTCTGTGTCCTTGTTTTCTTTAGTATGAGTTTCAAGTTTTTTAGTTAACATGTTGATCTTTATGGGACCAGATGGTTTTTCTTCTTCACGGGGATTTTTGTTTAGGTAATTTTCATTGGATTTAGAATCTGAATTAGATAATTCAAACTCGTTCCTGCCAAGCATGAAATAATCTATCTGTTTGTCGCCATCAAAGACCTGCCAATATCTTTCATTATATGGCATTGTAGGTCTACATTTTGTTTGAATGATGATTTGTTTATCACCAGGTGAGTCTTGACATGAACTAGCAGCGCAGGCCAGCCCATTTTCAATTATGTTTTGACTCCTAGGGACAAACAGGAGCTCATATTTTGTAAACGTGTTCAGGAAATCTATGGCATGGTTTCGGTATATCCTTAGTCTAGGATGCTTAATGACATACTCTCCATTTAGTTGTTTGATGACTAATTCTGACTCTCCCTGAACAGTTATCTTCTTGGATCCCAGTTCTTTTAACAGACGCAATCCTAGGATGAGAGCCTCATATTCTACGATGTTGTTGGTACATTTGAAATATAGCTTGAAAGCATGGCTTTCAGAGTAATTGTTTTCAGTGTCGACCAACCATACCCTAGCTCCCGCACTCTTTTTAGTGCAAGACCCATCAAAGTTCATGACCCATAAAGGATTGTTTGTAGGGTTAACATCGTTTTCATCCCTATTGCCTTGTTTATCATTTTGTTCTATTCTAGGATCTGCAACATGTTGTGCTGGGTCTCGTTCTTCAATATTTTCATGGAGTTGAGTGTGAGGGGTAGTCTGTTGTTTTCCATCTTAGCTTTGTTCACTCTGTTTCATTGTTTCAACACACTGTTCAGAAGTTTCTCTCTCGTTTTCTTCCATATCTAGAACTACCATCATTTCTAGATTAGGGGCCTCTAACTGGTCATCTGAGTCACTGTGTTCTGGCTCTGACTAATTTGTGGATTCATTATTGTAAAAGATAAATGAATCCAGGTCAGTATGGATAGAGTAAATGGGATAATTTTTAGTTTTTTTTGGGCTACTTACCATGAATTTCATGTGTGCCTCTCTGTATAGTCTTCTAAGCTAGCTAAAGATAGGGATAGTGGCATATGTCCCATCCATCTGTATGGTACCTTGCAGCTTGGCACCCCATGATCTTGAAAACAACACGCCATACTTAGGAGGCACATCTGCCACCACAACATCCATCACCATGCACTTGGCTGGGATTTGGGTCAAACTCACACAAAGGTCTTTGATTAGGCCAAGACACTTCACTCTGTTAGAATCAAAAGAATATAGATCCTTGTACGGTCTGGTTATTTATAGTCCTAGTCTTTCCATTATCACCTTTGGCATAAGGTTGTGCGAGGCTCCAGAGTCATGCATAGCATTATGCAGGATCTTGTCATGAACATTTAAACTCACATAAAAGGGAGGTATAGGTCCCTCTTGATATATACCTTCAATCTTAGGACCAAAAATGAGCTCTAGCTGGTCATCATTAAGATTGACTGTATAATTATTGTCCTCAATATTTAAAGCCTTCAAAACTTGGGTCCTATATACACTATGGGCAGCTAACTCAGTCAGGGGAACATAGATTCTGATCTTTGAAATTTCCTGCTCAAGGCTGAAAGGAATTTGGCTCTTCGAAGAACTTGTCTCAGCCTTATTAGCTACCAATCTATCAGCAACATTAGCTTGTTGATTTGTTCTATTTGTATTTGACAAAATGGTCTTAACAGGAGTACTAACTGAAGTGGCAGTACTAATAATGTCTGCACTTTGTTTTTCATTGTTTTGAGTGCCTTTCTCTCTACCTTTATTAGAATTTATAGTCACTGTTTTATCCTTTTGTTTGACCATTTTAGGCTTGGTTGTAGTGCTGTTTTGTGAAGTTTTGTCAGAGGTTTTGGTATTGGGAGTTTGTTGATTGGTTTTTCTTCTAAGGTCATATTCTTTCTGGGACTCTATGATGACATTTTCCATATCTTGAAAATAAATTTCATCATCATCTCTGTTGTCATCATAAGGGGTATGAAGACCTTGTTTTCTATCATAATGAATCTCAAAGTCATCATTATCTACTCCCAGCATGTTGATATCATCTTCCTCTGTTATTTCATCTGTTTCCTCAACCTCACTTATGTAGTTTTGATGAAAGGGAGGAGTGATCTGTTGATCATCTTCCCTAGGTCTATTTGGAGGTTGGTTCCTTCTAAAATTCTGATTCTGGTTCTAGTTTTTGTTTTGAGGAGCCTTTGGTTTTGACTTGCTTGTGCCCTCTCAAGGATGCTCATTTTCTTCATCATCTCCTCCATCATTTTTTCCATCTTTGAGTTGGAAGTAGAAGGTGCATTTTCCTCTCTAAAGGAAACTCTCTTTTCAATTTTCATTCTTGCTCTCTTCTCCATCAAGTTGAATTCCACAGAAAGAGCACCCTTTTTCATATCTTTAAGAGTTGAAAAATATCTCTCTCTCAGTTGATAGGCCATCTCAGGGTCAAAACCTTCAGGAAAATTGTTTAAAGCTGAGCCTTGTGGAGGTTTTAGTTCCGGGGAAAGTGCATTATACACGCTATTGAATCTAGTGCAATAAGCTTGCACACTTTCCCCAATTTCTCTATGGAGGTTCTTGTAGTTAGAAAGGACTTGGAGAGGGTTTTTCTTTACTTCCCATTTGTTTAAGAATGTTTTATGGAAGGCTTGGAGATCATTAATACTGTGGGGGGTTAAACCTTTGAACCATTTTCTTGCTTCTCCCCCTAAGCTCTGAGAAAATAATCTAAGCTTGATAGAATCCTTATCAATTTCATTTCTGTCAAAGTAGTCATTCATCTTATCCACATGTTGTGATGCAGTTGTAGCATTGCTAGCATCATACAATGGAATTTTGGACTGATAGTCCTATGGAAGATTGACTATTGGTACAGGAAGGACTAAGGGAGCATACCATGCTGCCATGATATATAGTGGGGGTGGATTCACATGAAGGAAAGTGGGCTGAAGTGGGGTGGTTTGAACAGTGGATGTAGGGTGAGCAGAAATGAATGGTCCAAGAATAGATTGCTGAGCTGATCTTGGATAAGAGACACCTAAGTTGTGAAGAAAATGTGAATCAGGAGGTGTTGTTTCTCTGTTACCAGGGTGTTCACTTGTTTCAGGAGATGAAACTGAAGACTTAGAATCTAACTAACCTAAGTCACCAAGAGACCTAGTTCTAAATGGATTTACTATGTCAGCTTGTGATTGTTGTAGAGCTGAAAGATTTTCAGGGACTGAATTAGCTCTCAAGGGTGATATGAAAATAGTTGATAATTTAATCCTAGGAGACCTCTTAAGGATAATTTCTGGATTTTCAACTATCTCAGGTGGATCAAGGTCAGAATAGGCCCTAGTGTGAATCTTTCTAGAAGCCACTATGTTGTGTTTTTTAGACCTAATCTAAACAAGAAGAGTGTTAACCAGATATGACAATTTGTGAGCAGTTTAACTAATCTTTTGCTAAGAGAACTTTAATCCTAAAGCCCTCTTACTAAGGTTGAATGGTTTTATAATGATTAGAGTTCTTCCCAGTGGAGTCTTAAGGTTTTTTCAGGATTGTGGAGTCACCAAGTGGAATTTTTTAGCTCTTTTGGAGGTAAAACGTTTAATGGTCCACTACCATGTTTATCGAATACCAATCTAAAATATTTTTGGGTTTTTTCTGAGTTTTTGTGGTTGTATGGAAGACTAAAGAGTTTATAAAAGCTGGCCAAGAAACTATGAACTCAAAAATCTCCCCAACGGAGTCGCCATTATTTTATGCACCTTGTAATTAGCAAGATTGGAAAAAGTCCAACTGCAGGGGTAACATCAAACTACTTTGGGATTCAAGGATCTAGACCTCCTGAATCTAGAGAGGGATCTCTCTATAAATGAGCTTAAAGATGTGATCTTTAAAGCTTGAAATATGATATTAGGCTATTTGTGAAGAGCATGGGTTTTGTTTTGTTTGTTTTGGTTGGGAAAAGACATGATGAAGGTGAAGGCAGTTTAAAATGAAGGGTGAAAATGTCTACAAGTGAAGGAATGATTCGGCTGATAGAAAAGGCAAAGATAGTTTTAACCCATCGGGCTATGGAGTCATAGGAGGATTTTAATTGGACAACAAGGTTCAAGAAGGATCCATGGGGCAAGTCACTTATGTCAAAGGATCTCTTAAGGTGATTTATGGAGTGAAACAGATAGGAAGTGGAGAACAAAACAAATGAAGAACAGTGCACAGTCTAAGATCAAGTAAGTAATTTTAAACTATCTTGCTTTCAACATGTGCTTAGAGAGACAAAACATAAAAGAATTCTGAGATCAGGTAAGTGATTTTAAACTATCCTTCTTTGAAGTACCTTCAGTTTAGAGAAAAAATACATAAAATCATTCTGAGATCAGGTAAGTGCTTTTAAACTATCCTACATTGAAGTAATTTTAGTTAAAAAACATTTAAAATAGTCAGAACAGCTTAAGATCAGGTGAGTACTTCGAAACCAACCTGCTTTCAGCATATTCTAAAGGAAAACACTGATGATCATCATAATGAGCAATATGGATCAGGCTAGTACTTTGAAACCAACCTGCTTTAATATACTCAGTATAGAGAACTTTCAAATAAAGAAAACATAGAAAATAAAGATTTCAGTAAGAGTAGGGTACTACTGAGAGTAAGTCCTAGCTCTATGTTTGTTGTTCCTTATCCGAGAAAGTGAACAGAGTGAAAAAATTAAAGAAAATAACAATTGACAGTGAGAAACACATCACCATTGACACAAATCAGGATCCCATAAATCAACAGCTTGTATTTGATGTTCAAACCAGTTACAATCAGCAAGCCCGGTGGGTCTCTACAACTTCAAACTTCTCATATCAGCTTATTTGTCTTCAAATTGCACACAGTGCGTCAGTAGCTTCAGAAAAATATTACATGCATTCAGATGTCTAGAGACCAACATTTTCTCATCTTCTATAGAGGTATTTATAGAGAAATGAGGAGGTGGGAGGATTTCCCAAGGGTCAAATATCATTAATTATGTAATCATTTCTAACTCTGCTCCATAACTCTGTTCCTACCTTTCAAGGCAGAATGATTGAAAGATGTGCTTCTGGACTGTTCCTAATCTTCTGAAATGGTTTTCCTGACAATTAGAGATAAGATCTTTGATTTGTATTGATTTTTCAGTTGTCTTCAGGTAAAAACCTCTTGTTCAGGTAATGACTAAGCTTCCTTTAATTTCTGTGAGGCTATAGGTGTCTTCAGGAGTTGGAGAGGGTTCAATTGGCCTCTGCTTATGGCAGTGGAAGCTTTCTTGGCTCGACAGATGTCTTTGTCTTTCCTTAAACACCTTTAATTTACTTGAGATCCGTGTTTAAGGACTTCAATCTCCTATTCCTGGTGTGTTCTGTCTTCGACACTAATAATCTTTGATTGGTGCTCGATTAACTGTGTTTTCTAGTGTGCAGGGCTGTACAGGGGTCGAATGGCATCAATGCCTCATGAACCATTGATCAAATGTAAATTTTAAACCCTGCAAATGATTTTTGTGATGAATTGTAGGCGGGAGGATCGTCACCCTCGACCTGTGAATTTTTCTTCAGCATGGTGGAAAAAAACCATTTATCCCTACAAAAATACAAAAAAATATTAAACAATCCTGCATATATAGCCTCACTGCTTCAGAGGATAGGTAGAGGGAGCATGGCCGTTGGATGGAATCATTCAATGGTCGAGACTGATCGTGAGGATTCAAAGACAAGGCGGAAAAGGAAAATTAAATTAGAGCCGTCGATCGCGCAGAGATTGACGGTTGAGAGCGCAGGTGGAAAGTCAAAACGGAGAAATCGAGCGATTGGATTTTAGGCCGTCTATCTGCAAATCAGATCGACGGTGGAGATGCTCTAAACACTGTGCCGTACCCGGAGTTAACGCACGAGCATCTTCAGAGAGCGATCACTGTCCGATGGGCGGCCTTAGATTGGACGATTGTTATGGCTAGCAATAACCTCCCTTCTTATTTAATGTTAGTAATAATACTAAATAAGTGGGGACCCTTAGTTTAAAAAATTTAAGAAATTTTATTGGTGTTTGTTTTCATTTTCAATAAAACTTACTATCATGGACTAAAGGAAATTTCTTTGGAAAATCTTTAAACTAAACTTAAGTTTATGATAGACTAGAATAAAATCTCTCTTTGAAAGAAACATCACATTCATCGCAAAAAAGTAGAACATATCTTAAGCAATGTAGAATATTCAAAATTGCGATACCTGGATCCAATGACATCGCACTAAAATGTTTATCGCAAATCGAATATCGCAGAAAACATATTAACAGATATTATTCATATATTATATTTTGTGATATTGCGATTTTGCGACATTGCAATTCCACGATGTTATTGATTGTGATTTGTGAAAACTGCGATTTGCGATATTACAAAGCAAATCGCAGATCGCACTATCACAGATTCTTGAAAGCTCGTTATTCGAAGTAAATCTTTTCATAAATTGATATCCGTTATGCGCTTTGATGTCAAATTAATGAATGAATCGTCAATTATTAATGAAAAGGATTTTGTTTTGATCGAATGGTTATTTCATGATTAAATAATATATTTTATATGCCTTTGGCATTTAAAACCATCCCATCACCTTTCTCATGTCATTATTCTCACTTAATTTGTAAAACTACAGGCGTGAAGAACAGGAGGCTATAAAAAGCAACATTCAGAGCATTATGGGAAAGAAAGAGAAAGTTCCTAGTTCTGAAAGGAAAGAGAAAACTGCGAGTTCTGAAAATAAAGAGATGGCTTCTTTATACGCAGACACTTCTTGCAACAAGGACGTTGGTATCACCACCTGGGAGGGTATGTTTAGTTTTCTTGAAGAAGAAAACCCAAGGGTAATGGATGTTTCAGCTACCGCTGGTTCAAGCAATTCCTCTGAAGCATCTCTTACAGAGCTGGCTTGTTTGTTTCTACATTGGATAGCAGCAAGACCAAGAATTCTTCCATATAAAGATATGGTCAAATGGGTGATGGATAACACTAATATCACAGACAGACAGTTCAAAAATCCAGGTCAAGAGCTTATCGGGTCGTTTACTCCAGAATATTTTAGGCTTATGTATCATTTTCCGGAGCCTCAGGCAACTTACAACAAACAATTTATAGAGAAATTTGCAAAGGAAAATGCAAATTTGGCAGAATGCACTAAAGAATAGACCAAAAGAGATGAACCACTGAATAAAGATAAACACGGTATGTACAGTACCAGTTCACTCACCTCTCCATATTTTTTTGCTGCTGCTATGTTATGCAGGCTTTTTGGAAAGCCTGACATTAATAAGATTTTTCCTGAATGGCTTCCCTTGTTGAATGCTGCTGTTAACGCCACCATTGTAGACTGGGCCAAAATATTGTCTGACAATTTAGCCATGGCTATTTTCAGTTACTGGTCTAAACGGACTGTGTCTCAGAGGATTTATCCTCCTTTTTATCTATCTGCCTATATTATGGATTCAATCTTCTTTGTTTCTAAGTTCCTTTTAATGGGTTGGCAATGGACAATTCAGGATCCCTTGGCCATTCATGTCTATCACAAAGAGTTGTGGGAATCAAAATTCATTCCTCATTTTTATAAAATTTTCCATGGCATAATGTTTCCTCTGTAAAAATTTTTGTATAATAAGGATGCCCTAAGGTTGTCCCCTGAAGCAGAAGTTGACATTCTCCCTGTCGCAAGATGGTTTGGAGAAGAACTGTTTACTTATGTGAGGGTTTTTGGAAGCTTTTCTTCCCCTCATGTTTTGCCCTTATATGTTCTGGATAAACTCATAGCTCGGGAAATTGCATATCAAACCTATGGAGACAGAGGTTTGAAAAAAGAATTAAAGGATAAAAATAAGGCCATCTGGCCACAATTTCCTGTTTCTTGCGGAGCATTTTCATTGTTTGATGTTGGTCACACGTTTAAGGAAGTAAGCAATGTTACCTGTTTAAAATTGTTTAAGTTTCCGAGAAGGCTATTTGATCCATATGGTATTGTTAAGGATTTCACCACTTTTTTCAAAGTAAGAGTATTCTCTGGAGAAGAAGATCTTTTTGACAATATGTTTTAGGAAAAATGTTCATTTAAAGACATTTTGAATTTAGCTCAAGCACGGTTCTCCCCATAAGAATTTCAAGAATTTAAAGTATACAGAGAAAGAAGATTGACTACTATTCCTTTAGATAATTTGCGTTTGGAACTCGGAAGGGAACCAATTCCTAGCGTCAGTCTCAGCAGCAACTCAGATTCAGAAAGGTCTAAGTCAAATTCTGACAAATAAATTTCTAAACATTTTAAAAAATCTGATCAGGATAAAAGTGAAGGCTCAGTCAAGGATACAGCTCAATCAAAAGAGCTGTCACAACAACAGACTTCAACTATCCCACAGTTGATTCTTCCACCTCTTAATGTATAGCAGCCATCCATCAGCACTCAGTTAGATAAAGAATGGGAATCATTTAATGATTTGATTAATGTTGAAGGACAAAACATACAAACTCCTGTACAAACAAAAAAAGTTTTGGTTACAGAAATAAGTGGCAATGTCACAGAAAGAGAACATATACCTATTACTCCCTCTGTCAAGCTTGTACTTAGAATAGAGGAAATTCCTCCTTTGGATATTTTCTATAGCCCGCAACATAAAGCAGTAGTAAGGAAGCAAAGAAAGAAGAGAAAATTAGAAAGTGCGCTTTCTACTGATGTAGAACAATTGGATGTTTTATGGAAAGATCCTACTACAGATCCCACTGAAAATCTTATTAAATTATCTCAGATAACAGGAGCTTATGCCTCCGCAACTATTGAAAAAGCATCTAAGGTAAGGTTGTTATTAAATGAAAAAGAGGATCAGATACAAGTTCTGCAACAACAATTGCAACAAGCACATGCCAATAGTGAAGCACAGGTGAAATTTGAAAAGTTACAGCAAGAGTTTCAGCAAATGCAAATCTGTTATCAGAAAAGCTTGGCTGAAAAAGAAAAACAAATATAGATTATGCAAGAAATGCATAAAGAAGACCCCACGCTTACAGATTTTATTTCAGAATCTATTTCTTTGAATAATCAATTACTGCAACAACAAGATATATTATGCCAGAAAATCTCACAGTGGAACTCTTTTTGTCAAGAAAGTGATAAAATCACTAATCATGTCGTAGAATTAAGACATGATTATGATTTAACAAATGAAATAGTTACTAATTATTTGGCATGGCAAAAGACAGAGGAAGGAAAAAGAGCAGCAACACCAGTTATCAATGATAGTCATAAAGAGATGCTCTTTAGCATTTTGGATGCACAGATCAGAGAGGCAGAAAAAGCAGCAGAGGAAGCAGCTACATCGACGAGCAACATTATTGATTGTGTAAATGAAAATTTGCACAAGATTAGTTTAATTTCATAAACCATTCCGGGATACCTACCACAAGCACAACAATTGCAAACAGAGTGGAAACAGAAAGCGGAAGAGATGGCAAAATCAATTCAAGGATTGAAAAAATTAAACTGGGATTCTTACTGGACGTGTCTAGTAAAACCACACAGTCAATGTAGTACTCTTAATTGCATCATTAATTCTGTTGAGAAGATCGCACCAACACTTTCTGACTCCGTCTTTTCGGGATAATTAAAATCTGAAGTTGGCCGGCCCCCCATTTTGAAAACAATGCTGGATGCTTGCAAATTCAAAGACCAGAGTCATAAGTAGTTAGTTGTTAATTTTAATTTTAGATTTAGTGTTAGTTTTACTTTATTTTTTCCTAGAAAAAGGACGGTCTTTTAAACCGAATCCTAAATATTTGTAATAAACTATAATTAGATTTAATTAGTAGTATTTAAACCCTTCTCATGCATTTAGAGAAGGGTCCAGAAATTTGTCAAAAACTTATCCTCAGAACATGCACTTCTGCACCCTCAGAGGAGGTTTTGATGAATCAATGGAATGAGATTTATTGATATCTGTGTCTAATATCTGCTACTGATGTTTCATTTCTGTACTCTTAGTAGATGTTGGATTAGGAGAAGATAAATCATTATTGCTTCTAGCTCATGAGTAGAACCAGTTATAAATGGTAATTTTATCTCTTAACTTTTTCTGCTTTTGTGTTAAAAGTGATATTTATGTTCAGTTATTTATATATTGATGCTTGAATGCTTCAGTTATCATTTGGCACTTTTGTACGGTGATGACTATTTATTTATGCTTAATGTATGAATAGCTTATTATGTGATATGTTTTCCACAACTGTTTCATCTAACTTTTTATATGAAGTGGTTTATCTTTATTGAATTCTTTTCTTATAGAAATTGAATGATCTTTATTACCGATTGTTATTCAAAATCATTTTAGATCGCATAAAAAACATCTTATCTTGGGTTTAGTTTAGAATTAGATATTTATGTTTAAATTAGAATACAATTTGCATATGATTAGATTAGAAGTAGAATAAAATCATTTCACTTAGGAACCTTTTTAGAAAGGAAATATCTATTCTCAACACACACGCACAAATTGGGAAACTGGTCCCATTATCCCTAGTTGGACCCACTACACCAAACAGAAAAGGAGCTGCTAACCAAGGTCTGGATCGGGTGGGTATCCCCCTTGTTGTAGACCCGATTTTCGGGGCTTCAACATATTTGGCGCTAGAAGGAGGGTACGAACCATGAATGGCAAGTAAATCTAAATCTAAATACCATTCTGAGAGTAAATCACCCTCACCATCTTCCCCGACTTCTCCATCGCACATAGAAATTCCAAATCTAGATCCAAAAGTCGAAAGAAGTACAGACACTGCTACAAACCCTGACTTTTCAGAAGAATCTGCTATTGAACCTCCTGAAGTTGAATCTTTGATTCATAAACTTCAGCAATTTTCAATATCACCTCAAAGATCTAATAAATCTCAAGGCAGTGTGACTTCAAAATATAATCTTGCTCATCCTCTTACTAGATTATAGAGTGAAAAGCTTGGAATTCAGCCAACTGTGTTACCTCTACCTACAAGGAAGAGAGATAGGAAATCACCTAAAGGGTATGATAGCCAGACTCTTTCTTCATCATCACCCATCTCAACCTCTTCATCACAAAGTCAACCGTCCACCCCTCCACTTCAGACTAATGTCCCTCACTCCACTGGAACTTCCACATCACCTTCTCAATCGTCCATAATCATAAAATCTTCATCTTCCCAATAATAGATATCATCTTCTACACTTTCCCCTATTAGTAGTTCAGTGATGGCCCAAATTCCATGGAATAATCCAGGGGCAATCTTAATGCCTGCACCCTTGAGTCAATTACCAGCCTATCCTGAAAAATGGCTGCCTAAGTTTAATCCCGAAGCATGCATGTTAGCAGAAGAACATATAAACAATTTCATGTTGTCCATAAATCTCAATGGAGTTATTAATGAATATACTGTTGTCCAACTTTTCCCTTATACTCTACAAGGAGCGGCTGGATCATGGTATTTTTCATTACCATATGGATCCATCACCAGTTGGGATATCTTTCAAGATCAATTTTTGACTAAATTTGGTGATGACAGATCTACAGCGACTTTGATAAATTATTTGTCTAATCTTAGAGCTGACTCAAAGGAACTTGTCAAGGATTTCAATTCGCGTTTCAATAAATTGTTAAAAAAAATTGCTACTGCTTCCAAGCCTAGCGAAGAGGTGCAAAGTGAATGGTACATTTCTGCTTACCATCAAACATAGCAATCTTGGTTGATAGGGCTAACAAACCAACTTTAGCAGAAAACATGAAGGAGGCAATAGTAGTAGAAAAACGTATTATTGCTTTAGACAAGAAAAATGCAATAGAAGAACGAAAATCCAAGAAAGTCACTTTTAAGGAAGATCCCAAGAAAAAGCAATCAAAAGATCCATTTGATTTAGAAGGACTGCAAAAAGTTTTGAAAACCATGTCTAACAAAATGGTTGACATTAAGAAATAAGTAGCAGAAACATCTTCTAAAAAGTCTTTCAAACCTTTTAGAAGAAATCCTTCAACTGATTCAAAGCCACCAAATGCTATTACTAATGCTGAATCGGAAGAAGAAGAAGAAGAAGAAGAAACTGCTACTGAGGAAACTACTGATGAAGAAGAAGTTATAGAAGTACAAGGTATGTGGGATGTCATCCTTCCAGATGAGGAAGATCAAGAAGCATCCCCGGTTAGCACTCGAAGTAGAAATCAACTTGATCCTCCTCAACCTACACCTAAGTCAAAGAGCGCAAGCTCATTGACTAAGGATAAAGTTTCACCCAAGAAAACAACATCTAAAGCAATTCAAACTAGCCCAGTCCAGACAGATTCATCAACTCCATCAAGAACACTGATTGTCCCAGATGAAATGGAGTATAATATCATAGAAGACATGAAGAAGACTAGGGCTAACATCACTTTTTATGAATTGAGCAAGTTAAAACACCAAAAAAAGGTACTTTTGAAAGAATTACATGCTGTACCAGAAAAACCTTTGCCCGATCTTGTGATTTCTCAAGCTTCCAACGAGATGGGAAGACCTCCATCTAATGCGATCAGTAAAGTTGAACTAGAAAATATCGCTTTAATTGGAGGAAGGTCGAGATCTCATACTCCTCCATTTCTTCTTGCTTATGAAGTTTTCAATAAAAATTTGCATAATTTTTTAGTGGATTCTGGAGCTTCATCTAACATTTTACCAAAATCAATATGTGCAAAATTGAACATTCAACCACAAAAATCTACTATGCGCATAGTCCAGCTTGATCGATCGCAAGTTGAAGTAATTGGCGAATTAAATCAGGTTACCATAAGATTGTCATCAAACCCAAAGGTATGTCAAGTCATTGATATTTTAGTTGCATATATTCTAGAATTTTATGGCTTAATTTTTAGCAGAGATTGGTCAGAAAAAACTTCATGGATATTTCGCAACTGATTGGTCACATATGTGGCTTCCTGATAATGGTAAACCAAATCGGATAAAGGTTGAACGAGAAAAACATCATAAATACATAGTAACAGAATTAGAAGGAGAGAATGAACCAGTTGCATACAATAGTAATATCATTGGCAATTATTTAGTTGATTCTTTCTTAGGAAATTTCAATGCTCATACTTCACCTTATTTAGAACATTCTGTTTTATCTCAAATAGAAATTTTTTCTCAAACAGATAGTTCTAAATGTATTAATTTTGTAGATACTCCTGTAAATAAATATTTATTTTGGAAATTATTTTTTGATGGTTCTAAGTCTAATGAAGGAGTAGGAGCAGGATGCGTTTTGGTTAGTCCAAAGGGAAAAAAAATTATGCTAACTTGCAGACTTGAATTCGATTGCACTAATAACACCACAGAATATGAGGCTTTAGTCCAAGGACTATACAAAGCAATCAGATTAGACATCAAGTATCTACAAGTTTTCGAAGATTCGGAAATTGTAATCAAACAGGTACGCAATACTATACATTGTTTATCAGGTCATTTAAAGCATTATCAATCTTTAGTCCAAGATCCGACTAAACATTTTATAGCATTTAATATTTCATCAATTCCAGAATTTAGAATGCTAGTTCAGACCTCCTAGCTAATGTAGCTTCCAAGCTCATTCCTGCAGAAGACTTTAGTCCTGATCGATTTTCAATTGAATTAATCTTTAGACCCTCGATTCTTGATAATGTTACCAATTGGAGGATTTTCAATGATGATCTTGATATTGTAGATTTTATCACATCTGAAGGATCTTACACTAATCAGATTATTGATGAAGATCAACATGATAGACAATTGCTTCAATATAGCACCAATAATGCTATGCCAAAGTCAGTAGTCAAGTTAGAAGATCTTTATGATTTGAAAGATCGATTTAAAAGATCTACCAATTCAAAAATACAAAGTTCGACTTTGAATTATGAATTAGTAAATCTAGGAACTGATGCCAAACCACAGAATATCAACCTAGGCCTTGGTTTAGCTCCTGAAGAAAAGTTAGCATATGTTAATTTTTTGAAACAATATAAAAGTGTCTTTGCTTGGAACTATGATGAACTGAAAACTTATGACACATCTATCATCCAACATAGTATCCCAATGATCAATGATGAAAACCCTGTCCAACAAAAGTTGAGAAAGATCCACCCCAATCTAGAAAACCAAATCAAATCTGAACTCAATAAGTTATTGAAAGCCAAGATTATTTTTCCCGTTCGACATTCTAAATGGGTTTTCAATATGGTTCCTGTTAGAAAGAAGAAAGAAGGCATTAGAATTTGCATTGATTTTCAAAATCTTAATAAAGCCTGCCAAAAAGATAATTTTCCTTTGCCTCCTATGAAGCAAATATTATAGGCAGTTGCAAGATCAGAATTAATGTCTTTCTTAGATGGTTTCTCTGGATATAATCAAGTGTTAGTCCATCCTGATGATCAATTAAAAAATACATTCAGAACCAAATGGGGCACTTATGCATATCAAAGGATGCCTTTTGGTCTGATCAATGCTGGTGCCACATTTCAGAGAGCTATGGACATTGCTTTCAAGGGATTAGTTAACAAATCAGTGGTAATTTACTTGGATGATATAACTGTATATTCCAAAAAATGAAGCAATCATATTAGAGATTTGAAGCAGATCTTCCAACGCTGTCAAAGGTATGGAATTTCACTTAATCCAAAAAATTCTTTTTTTGCATTAAATGAAGGAAAACTTCTTGGATTTATAGTATCAAAATCTGGAATTCATATTGATCCTGATAGAATCAAGGAAATTTCTGAAATATCTTTACCTCACAATAAAAAAGCTATGCAATCTTTTCTTGGTCAGATTAATTTTGTAAAAATATTTGTGCCAGATTTTTCGAGAATTGTATCACCGTTGCAAGCAATGATTAAAAAGAATTCAAACTTCAAATGGGGCAAAGATGAATATGAGGCATTCAATCTGATCAAAAAAGCAATTATCAATGCTCCATCTTTACCAACTCCAAAATTTTCCGATCCTTTTATTTTGTACACATTTTCCTCTGATAAATCTTATGCTGCAATACTTACTCAAGCAAATCAAGACAAATCCGAAGCTCCATTTGATTTTTTCAGTTCAAATTTATAGGGAGCTGAGTTGAATTATTCAGATGTGGAGAAACAAGCTTATGCTATTTTCAAAGAAATTAAATATTTCAGACCCTTTCTACTTAAAACCCATACAAAAATCATAGTACCGTTTCCAGCAGTAAGAAATCTTTTAGTTCAAAAAGATGTGGGTGAAAAAAGAGCCAATTGGGTTACTGCCTTACAAGAATATGATGTAGAAATCAAACCAGCAAATATTGTAAGAGGTCAAGGATTTTACAAAATACTAGCTGGAGCATCACTTATTTATGAAAAACCATCTAAGGAGATACAAACGTATGAGGTAAGCCTAAATGATGTTGAATCATTATATGTTGATATCATATTTTATATGAAGAATGGATATGCTCCTCCAAATCTCGATCACGCCAAGAAAAGAGCTCTAAGGTTGAAGGCTAAACAATATCAGCTTGTAAATGATGTTCTTTTTAGAATGAATTATGATTCTGTTCTTCTTAGATGTCTGGAGAAATCTGAAGCTGAAAAAGTCTTGCAAGAACTTCATGATGGGCCAGTAGGAGGACATTATGCTGGAGATGCTACTGCACATAAAATCATTCATGCAGGATATTACTGGCCCACACTATTTAAATATTCACATAACTATGCAAGGAAATGTTAAATTTGTCAAACTGCAACTAGAAGACAAAAGAAACCATCATTACCATTACAACCAGTCAACATTGAGCAGCCTTTTGATCAATGGGGATTGGACATAATAGGTGAGATCGTTCCACACTCCTCTAAGCAACATAGGTATATCATTACAGCAACTGATTATTTTATGAAATGGGTAGAAGCAGTCCCTCTCAAGACTGCTAATGCCGAGCATATCATCGAGTTTATTGATCAGTTCATAATCACCAAGTTTGGTTTACCTTCTGCGTTAATGTTTGATAGTGCATCATATTTTTCTGGTAATGCTATGACTGAATTTGCACCCAAGAGAGGTTTCAAACTTAAATACTCTGCCAATTATTATCCACAGGGAAATGGGTTAGCTGAATCCACTAATAAAAACTTAATCAGAATCATTAAGCAAACCATTGATCAAAATCATAAAAATTGGCATAAGTCTTTAATATATGCTTTATGGGCAGATCGAATAATGCAGAAGGCTTCTATTGGCACTTCTCCATTTAATTTAGTTTATGGGAGAGAAGTGGTTCTTCCAACTCATCTAACAATCCCTTCTTTAGCCTTAGTCCAATATATTGATGAAGAACCAACTTCTTCTTTACAATTAAGGTAGATGGAAATAATTAAGTTAGAAGAACAATGAGAAAAGGCTAAAGTAACTCATGCTCATCATCAAGCATTAGTGAAAGCTTCTTTTGATTCAAACATGATAACCAGAAAGGATTTTTAGATAGGAGATTTAGTTCTAAAATGAGACAAGGCTTATGAGGAAAAAGGAAAACATACAAAATTTCAACGAATGTGGCTTGGTCCTTTTCAAATTGCAGAGATCATAGGTCCATCTACTTTTATGTTACAGGATTTAACAGGGAAAAGAGAATCTTTACCTGTTAATGGACAAATCTTAAAAAAATATTTTCCATAGGAGATCATTCTTCTATTTTGTAGATTAGTTTTCTTTATTTGTCATAATAAAACCAGTTGTTAATGGTTACATTTGGAATTCATGAAAAAGATACAGTTCTCTTTTTAGATTTTATTTCTTCACTTATATAAATAGAATTATTTTTAGAATATTGATCATTATTATTCAAAGATACAGTTAAAAATTTTAAATCTAGAAATGATATTAGTTTCAACTTTGAAAATTTTGATGAAAACAACTTTTGGTGAAAGATTGTTTTATATCAGTCCAATGAAAGGTATCAATAACAAAATGAAGGTTCTCTGTAGAAAATTTCTTTCCAAAAAACTCTATCATTGTCGTCCATAGCTATCTTAAGGAAACAATGACTTCCTCCCCACATAGTAAATTACAATGTTCAAGGAATAATCCAATGATACACTTTTTAACTTAAAGTGTAAGAGGTCTCATCATGAGTCGACTTATCATGATCATAGATATTATAGCTTGCTGAATTTTCCAATACTGCATACCACAACAAGGAAATGACTTAAGATTATTGCAATCAAAAGGCAAGGGGCCTCATCACGAGCCAGTTTTTTTAGAAAAGTTATAAATCAAGTGAATGGCACTGTCATACATTGGCTACCAAACCAAGACATTGTTCTTTAAGAATAAAAAGAAAATGAAATCAATAAGTGTGACTATGGATTTATTTTTTAAAATTGTATATTTTTCTAAGTAGGACACAAGATCATTGTTGGGTAACAGGTAACCCTGTCGAGGCTATAGACGCTTGCTGGCAGCAGTGGCTCTACCTACAACAAATGGGCATATTCAAAACTGATTTACAGAGAAGCCTTTTGTTTTTATATTTAAAAAACCAAGTAATGACTGATGTAGATACAAGGACTAGCCTGAGGAAGTGAATAGTCAAATTTGATCATAGAAGAAATGAAATATCATTCAGAAGATTGAAGCATAATGTACTTTGTCTTTTTATAATAAAGTTTGATTTTCCAGAAAAATTTTCTGTTTTGAAAAGTTTAGAAAATTCAAAAGAAAAGCAGAGATAACTAGTTCTTCCAAGTGAATCTCCAATTGTTGTGGCCAGCAACAACCCCCCTTCTTATTTAATGTTAGTAATAATACTAAATAAGTGGGGACCCTTAGTTTAAAAAATCTAAGAAATTTTATTGGTGTTTGTTTTCATTTTCAATAAAACTTACTATCATGGACTTAAGGAAATTTCTTTGGAAAATCTTTAAGCTAAACTTAAGTTTATGATAGACTAGAATAAAATCTCTCTTTGAAGGAAACATCACATTCATCGCAAAAAAGTAGAATATATCTTAAGCAATGCAGAATCTTCAAAATTGCGATACCGCGATCCAATGACATCGCACTAAAATGTTTATCGCAAATCGCATATAGCAGAAAACATATTAACAGATATTATTCATATATTATATTTTGCGATATTGTGATTTTGTGACATTGTGATTCCACGATGTTATTGACTGCAATTTGTGAAAACTACGATTTTCGATATTGCGATTTTGCGATATTACATAGCAAATCGCAGATCGCACTATCGCAGATTCTTGAAAGCTCGTTATTCGAAGTAAATCTTTTCATAAATTTATATCCGTTATGTGCTTTGATGTCAAATTAATGAATGAATCGTAAATTATTAATGAATAGGATTTTGTTTTGATCGAAGGGTTATTTCACGATTAAATAATATATTCATACGCCTTCGGCATTTAAAACCATCCCGTCACCTTTCTCATGTCATTATTTTCACTTAATTTGTAAAACTACAGGCGTGAAGAACAGGAGGCTATACAAAGCAACATTTAGAGCATTATGGGAAAGAAAGAGAAAGTTCCTAGTTCTGAAAGGAAAGAGAAAGCTGCGAGTTTTGAAAATAAAGAGATGGCTTCTTTATACGCAGACACTACTTGCAACAAGGACGCTGGTATCACCACCTGGGAGGGTATGTTTAGTTTTCTTGAAGAAGAAAACCCAAGGGTAATGGATGTTTCAGCTACCGCTGGTTCAAGCAATTCCTCTGAAGCATCTCTTACAGAGCTGGCTTGTTCGTTTCTACACCGGATAGCAGCAAGACCAAGAATTCTTCCATATACAGATATGGTCAAATGGGTGCTGGACAGCACTGATATCACAGATAGAAAGTTCAAAACTCTAGGTCAAGAGCTTATCGGGTCGTTTACTCCAGAATATTTGAGGCTTATGTATCATTTTCCAGAGCCTCAGGCAACTTACAAAAAAAAATTTATGGATAAATTTGCAAAGGAAAATGCAAATTTGGCAGAATGCACTTAAGAATGGACCAAAAGAGATGAACCACTGAAGAAAGATAAACACGGTATGTATAGTACCGGTTCACTCATCTCTCCATATTTTTTTGTTGCTGCTATGCTATGCAGGTTTTTTGGAAAGCCTGACATTAATAAGATTTTGCCTGAATGGCTTCCCTTGTTGAATGCTGTTGTTAACGCCACCATTGTAGACAGGGCAAAAATATTGTCTGACAATTTCGCCACGGCTATTTTCAGTTACCGGTCTAAACGGACTGTGTCTCAGAGGATTTATCCTCCTTTTTATCTATCTGCCTATATTATGGATTCAATCTGCTTTGTTTCTAAGTTCCCTTTAACGAGCTGGAAATGGAAAATTTAGGATCCCTTGCCCATTCATGTCTATCAAAAAGAGTTTTGGGAATCAAAATTCATTCCTCATTTTTATAAAATTTTCCATGGCATAATGTTGCCTCTATACAAAGTGTTGTATAATAAGGATGCCCCAAGGTTGTCCCCTGAAGCAGAAGTTGACATTCTCCCTGTCGCAAGATGGTTTGGAGAAGAACTGTTTACTTATGTGAGGGTTTTTGGAAGCTTTTCTTCCCCTCATGTTTTGCCCTTATATGTTCCAGATAAAATCATAGCTCGGAAAATTGTATATCAAACCTGTGGAGATGGAGGTTTGACAAAAGAATTAAAGGATAAAAAGAAGGCTAGATGGCCACAATTTCTTGTTTCTTGCGGAGCATTTTCATTGTCTAATGTTGGTCACACGTTTAAGGAAGTAAGCAGTGTTACATGTTTAAATTTGTTTAAGTTTCCGAGAAGTCTATTTGATCCATATGGTATTGTCAAGGATTTCACCACTTTTGTCAAAGTAAGAGTATTCTCTGGAGAATAAGATCTTTTTGACGATATGTTTCAGGAAAAATATTCATTTAAAGACATTTTTAATTTAGCTCAAGCACGGTTCTCCCCAGTAGAATTTCAAGAGTTTAAAGTATACAGAGAAAGAAGATTGAATACTATTCCTTTAGATAATTTGCGTTTGGAACCCGCAAGGGAACCAACTCCTAGCGTCAGTCTCAGCGGCAGCTCAGATTCAGAAAGGTCTAAGTCAAATTCTGACAAAGAAATTTCTGAACATTCTAAAAAATATGATCAGGATAAAAGTGAAGGCTCAGTCAAGGATACAGCTCAATCAAAAGACCTGTCACAACAACAGACTTCAACTATCCCACAGTTGATTCTTCCACCTCTTAATGTACCGAAACCATCCATCAGCACTCAGTTAGATAAAGAATGGGAATCATTTAATGATTTGATGAATGTTGAAAGACAGAACATACAAACTCCTGTACAAACAACAAAAGTTTTGGTTACAGAAATAAGTGGCAATGTCACAAAAAGAGAACATATACCTATTACTCCCTCTTCCGAGATTGTAATTAGAATAGAGGAAATTCCTCCTCTGGATATTTTCTATAGCCCGCAACATAAAGCAGTAGTAAGGAAGCAAAAGAAGAAGAGAAAATTAGAAAGTGCGCTTTCTATTGATGAAGAAAAATTGGATGTTTTATGGAAAGATCCTACTACAGATCCCACTGAAAATATTACTAAATTATCTCAGATAATAGGAGCTTATGCCTCTGCAACTATTGAAAAAGCATCTGAGGTAGGGTTGTTATTAAATGAAAAAGAGGATCAGATACAAGTTCTGTAACAACAATTTCAACAAGCACATGCCAATAGTGAAGCACGGGTGAAATTTGAAAAGTTACAGCAAGAGTTTCAACAAATGCAAATCGGTTATCAGAAAAGCTTGGCCGAAAAAGAAAAACAAATACAGATTATGCAAGAAATGCATAAAGAAGACCCCAAGCTTACATAGTTTATTTCAGAATCTATTTCTTTGAATAATCAATTGCTGCAATAACAAGATATATTATGCCAGAAAATCTCACAGTGGAACTCTTTTTGTTGAGAAAGTGATAAAATCACTAATCATGTCGTAGAATTACGATATGATTATGATTTAACAAATGAAAGAGTTACTAATTATTTGGCATGGCAAAAGACAGAGGAAGGAAAAAGAGCAGCAGTACCAGTTATCAATGATAGTAATAAAGAGATGCTCTTTAGCATTTGGGATGCACAGATCAGAGAGGCAGAAAAAGCAGCAGAGGAAGCAGCTACAACGGCGAGCAACATTACTGATTGTGTAAATGAAAATTTGCACAAGGTTAGTTTAATTTCAGAAACCCTTCCAGGATACCTACCACAAGCACAACAATTGCAAACAGAGTGGAAACAGAAAGCGGAAGAGAAGGCAAAAACAATTCAAGGATTGACAAAATTAAACTGGGATTCTTACTGGACGTGTCTAGTAAAACCACACAGTCAATGCAGTACTCTTAATTTCATCATTAATTCTGCTAAGAAGATCATGCCAACACTTGCTGACTCCGTCTTTTCAGGACAATTAAAATCTGAAGTCAGCCGGCCCCCCCTTCTCAAAATAATGCTGGATGCTTGCAAATTCAAAGACCAGAGTCATAAGTAGTTAGTTGTTAATTTTAATTTAAGATTTAGTGTTAGTTTTACTTTATTTTTTCCTAGAAAAAGGATGGTCGTTTAAACCGAATCCTAAATTTTTGTAATAAACTATAATTAGATTTAGTTAGTAGTATTTAAACCCTTCTCATGCATTTAGAGAAGGGTCCAGAAATTTGTCAAAAACTTATCCTCAGAACATGCACTTCTGCACCCTTAGAGGAGGTTTTGATGAATCAATGGAACGAGATTTATTGATATCTGTGTCTAATATCTGCTACTGATGTTGCATTTCTGTACTCTTAGTAGATGTTGGATTAGGAGAAGATAAATCATTATTGTTTCTAGCTCATGAGTAGAACCAGTTATAAATGGTACTTTTATCTCTTAACTTTTTCTGATTCTATGTTAAAAGTGATATTTATGTTCAGTTATTTATATATTGATGCTTGAATGCTTCAGTTATCATTTGGCACTTTTGTACAGTGATGACTATTTGTTTATGCTTAATGTATGAATATCTTATTATGCGATATGTTTTCCACAATTGTTTCATCTAACTTTTTATATGAAGTGGTTTATCTTTATTGAATTCTTTTCTTATAGCAATTGAATGATCTTTATTACCGATTGTTATTTGAAATCATTTTAGATCGCATAAACAAGATCTTATCCCGGGTTTAGTTTAGAATTAGATATTTCTGTTTAAATTAGAATACAATTTGCATATGATTAGATTAGAAGTAGAATAAAAGAATTTCACTTAGGAACCTTTTTAGAAAGGAAATATCTATTCTCAGCACACACACACAAATTGGGAAACTGGTCCCATTATCCCTAGTCGGACCCACTACACCAAACGGAAAAAGAGCTGCTAACCAAGGTCCGGACCGGGTGGGTATCCCCCTTATTGTAGACCCGATTTTCAGGGCTTCAACATATTTGGCACTAGAAGGAGGGCATGACCTATGAATGGCAAGTAAATCTAAATCTAAATACCATTGTGAGAGTAAATCACCCTCACCATCTTCCCCGACTTCTCCATCACACTTAGAAATTCCAAATATAGATCCAGAAGTTGAAAGAAGAACAGACACTGCAACAAACCCTTAATTTTTAGAAGAATCTGCTATTGAACCTCCTGAAGTTGAATCTTTGATTCATAAACTTCAGTGATTTTCAATATCACCTCAAAGATCTGATAAATTTCAAGGCAGTGTGACTACACAATATAATCTTTCTCATCCTCTTACTAGATTACAGAGTGAAAAGCTTGGCATTCAGCCAACTGAGTTACCTCTACCTATAAGGAAGAGAGCTAGGAAATCACCTAAAGGGTATGACAGCGAGACTCTTTCTTCATCATCACCCATCTCAACCTCTTCATCACAAAGTCAACCATCCACCCCTCCACTTCAGACTAATGTCCCTCACTCCACTGGAACTTCCACATCACCTTCTCAATTGTCCATAATCATAAAATCTTCATCTTCCCAACCACAGATATCATCTTCTACACTTTCCCCTGTTAGTAGTTCAGTGATGGCCCAAATGCCATGGAATAATCCAGGGGCAGTCTTAATGCCTGCACCCTTGAGTCAATTACCAGCCTATCCTGAAAAATGGCTGCCTAAGTTTAATCCTGAAGTAGGCATGTTAGCAGAAGAACATATAAACAATTTCATGATGTCCATAAATCTCAATGGAGTTATTAATGAAGATGATGTTGTCTGACTTTTCCCTTATACTCTACAAGGAGCGGCTGGATCATGGTATTTTTCATTACCATCTGGATCCATCACTAGTTGCGATATCTTTCAAGATCAATTTTTGACTAAATTTGGTGATGACAGATCTACAACGACTTTGATAAATTATCTGTCTAATCTTAGAGCTGACTCAAAGGAACTTGTCAAGGATTTCAATTCGCATTTCAATAAATTGTTAAACAAAATTCCTACTGCTTCCAAGCCTAGCGAAGAGGTGCGAAGTAAATGGTACATTTCTGCTTTACCATCAAACATAGAAATATTTGTTGATAGGGCTAACAAACCAACTTTAGCAAAAAACATGAAGGAGGCAATAGCAGTAGAAAAACGTATTATTGCTTTACACAAGAAAAATGCAATAGAGGAACGAAAATCCAAGAAAGTCACTTTTAAGGAAGATCCCAAGAAAAAGCAATCAAAAGATCCATTTGATTTAGAAGGACTGCAAAAAGTTTTGAAAACCATGTCTAACGAAATGGTTGACATTAAGAAACAAGTAACAGAAACATCTTCTAAAAAGTCTTCCAAACCTTTTAGAAGAAATCCTTCAACTGTTTCAAAGCCACCAAATGCTATTACTAATGCTGAATCGGAAGAAGAAGAAGAAGAAGAAACTGCTACTAAGGAAACTACTGATGAAGAAGAAGTTGTAGAAGTACAAGGTATGTGGGATTTCATCCTTCCAGATGAGGAAGATCAAGAAGCATCCCCGGTTAGCACTCGAAGTAGAAATCAACTTGATCCTCCTCAACCTACTCCTAAGTCAAAGAGCGCAAGCTCATTGACTAAGGATAAAGTTGCACCCAAGAAAACAACATCTAAAGCAATTCAAACTAGCCCAGTTCAGACAGATTCATCAACTCCATCAAGAACACTGATTGTCCCAGATGACATGGAGTATAATATCATAGAAGACATGAAGAAGACTAGGGCTAACATCACTTTTTATGAATTGAGCAAGTTAAAACACCAAAAAAAGGTACTTTTGAAATAATTACATGCTGTACCAGAAAAACCTTTGCCCGATCTTGTGATTTCTAAAGCTTCCAACGAGATGGGAAGACCTCCAGCTAATGTGATCAGTAAAGTTGAAATAGAAAATATCGCTTTAATTGGAGTAAGGTCGAGATCTCATACTCCTCCATTTCTTCTTACTGATAAAGTTTTCAATAAAAATTTGCATAATTTTTTAGTGGATTCTGGAGCTTCATCTAACATTTTACCAAAATCAATATGTGCAAAATTGAACATTCAACCACAAAAATCTGCTGTGTGCATAGTCCAGCTTGATCGATCGCAAGTTGAAGTAATTGAAGAATTAAATCAGGTTACCATAAGATTGTCATCAAACCCAAAGGTATGTCAAGTCATTGATATTTTAGTTGCAGATATTCCAGAATTTTATGGCTTAATTCTTAGCAGAGATTGGTCAGAAAAAACTTCATGGATATTTCGCAACTGATTGGTCGCATATGTGGCTTCCTTATTGTTACATAGTAATTTTCCGCCATCCCTGCAATCCCCATCCCACACATTGGAGGGCTCATTTTGTGACTTGTGAGCAGTGACATGGCTTGAAACCACTTTCATGACATCCCTCTGAACAAGAGCTTTCATTGCCCTGAAGACATCTCCTTGTGAAAAACCCTAAAAATGGCCCTTTTAGCATTGGCGCAAGTAGGAAGTTCAGTACCCATGCCAATGGGGAAAATGTTTCAAAGAGGCCGCGCCAGTTGGTGCTCTGTCCCAGAGTCACACTCGCGCCAGCCAATTTGAGAGGTGTTTTTTAAAAATAAATGGCCGAAGTTTCGTCCTAACTGATCCAGGAACTGATATCTATCTTGAGTTGGGATGTTTGGCTATGGATTTCCATAGAGAGGAAGTGGTTTCCCACCTCTCATGGAAGCTTCCTGATGGATAGGGCCACATGATTATAGGGATCCCAACTCCTCTTCCTCCATCTATAAAAGCTTGCCCATCTCCATATGTTAGTTCTCAAGTTCCCAAATTTCCAAGAGCCTTATGCTGCAAGAGCCTCCATAATTCCCTTAAGGCCAATTTCAAGCAAGGAGACTATCGTCAAGAGCTGAAGAGAGAGTTTTGTCCCATCCTTCACAGGCTTTTCGAGACGTGTTCTGCTGGCGACCCCCTCCGAAGGAGAATTCAGTGTCAGAACTATGGTTGTAATTTTCCTTTGATTGATTATTAATGAACGACTATTGGTTATGGTTCCGCTCTTGTTGTTATTTATGATGATGAGTTATGTCCTTTCTGACTGACATATAGTTGCATCTACTAGATTTTATGCTTGCGTTTGTTTTGTTTCTCACATGTGTAGGTGTCCTATCACGGAGATTGTGGGGATCGTGATCTGCCAGAGCTGAGGAACGGGAGTACCGCCTCTTCTACAACGACTGCATTGGATTCCAGGCAAGCCTTCATCACTAGTTGGTTTATTTGCAATTAGGGACCCGCGCTATAGCGTGATTGATTGTTGCTAGACCCGTTCTGGGCTAGTAGGGATTGCCTCTGTCCGCAGAGGGGATTTACCTCCACAAGAAATTGGCGACTCCACTGGGGAATCGTTAGCTTGTTGTCGTTCATTTTATAAGCTATAGACAGAGCCTGAAGTTGGACAGATAGCCTTCGAAACGCTTTTTCTCTGCAATTGCGAAGTAGATCAAAGCTGCTTCAGTCAATCTCCGGTTTATTTTGTAAACTAAACCCTTTGAGCATTGTCTTGTCTTTTTGGTCGATTCTTGATCCTCCTTGCTTGATCAACTCTTCTGGGTTGGTTATTTCTGTGAATTTGGGTCTTTGATAGCTTGAACATCACTGGTCTGATCTTAGATTGCTTATTTTTTATTTTGGCATAGCAAACTTGACTGGCGCGCTTTTTAGCATGACAGTCGCGCCAATTGGCGCAAGTTGTCCATGTATTACCTGCGCCAATCTTGATATGGCACTAGTTTCAGCCTGACAGTCGTGCCAATGCTGGGGACTACTGGGGTTTGCTCTGTTTTGAGCTTTCTGAGCTTGATCTGTGTGTTTAGCTTTGCCTCGCTTTGAGCCTATATTACATGGTTCATTTGAGTCTTGGAGATTCTGCTGGAAGTGGTGAGTCTAGTCTTGGTTGGGAGAAATTCTTTGTTTTTTCATTTTCAGGCGTTGGCGCTTGTTGTTAGTTAGCAACCCACGCCAATTGGCCATTAGCGCTAGTTGTTAGTGAGCAAGTCATGCCAGTTGGCGCTACTTGTCAATGTACAAGTCGAGCCAATTTCAGGGTGTGTGGAAATTGAGATTTTTTCCCTGAATCCTTCACCAGTGTGCCTTTCCCTTCCAGTATTTTCACTGTATGAGCATAGATTACATTGCTCATTGTTTGAAATGTATTCTTTCCATGATTGCTTGATGTAAAAGGGAATGAATGCCTTGTTTTGATCTCTTGCTTTGGAAGTCCTCTTTGTGTTTGACCTCATATGCCTTGTCGCCTTTTGAGGGATTTTGTTACAAAGTGTTTAAAATAACGATTGCATTCTTAGTGTTTGTTTACATCTCTTTTGCATTCATCCTTCATTAAAAAGATTTGCGTTTATTTAGTTTTCGTATTAAAGTGTTCTTTTTGTTAAAATGCATTAGATCACATTGCATTTAAAATTATTTTTGAGATTTATCATTGAACTTAGATCACATTGTTTAATGATTGAAAGCTAGAAATCGCTTTGATTGCATTCTCTTTTATTAAAAGCATGCATTGAGTAGATTCTCATTTCATTGAAAAATTCATTGAGTGCATTCTTATCATTTGAAAAGGAAAAGGAAATTGTGCATAGATTACAATTGAATAGTTTTTGGAAAAGAGGATTTTGCATAGATTACATTGCATTATCCGCATCGTTGAATGTTTTGAAATTACTTTCGGATAGTGAAAGTCATCTAGTTTGGAAAAGATTTCGTTTGTAGTGTTGTTTTATGTCGCATCATTGTTTGAAGCTCTTCCCTTAACTAGATAGCATTCATCGAATTGAAAAGTTTTCTTTTCTCATATAGCTGCATATATGAGATTGTCATATGACATGCGGTAGGGCTTGAAACTGAGACATAATTGAAGATCAACTTTAAAATTTACTCAATTTACACTAAGGCAGCATTGAAATCTAACGAAACACATTTAAAGGTCTAGGCTAGAGACGTGTTCTGGCGTCTTTAAACCTAGTAGCTATCGTTCGCCTCTGGGCTTTAGATAGCACTAGTACAGACTTGTGCTCCCTGTACTGTCGCGTATATAAAGGGAGACCCCATTAGGTTTCTATCCTTTATCCATAGGAAGCTGAGTCTACTGCCCTATACCCATGATACACCGAACACAGCATTCGGGGAGATTGCCTACATGTACGTTAAGTCCTTGGTTGATTTCTCTTTCATTTTGGAACCAAGGTGTATATTGCAGTTCACGGTTATTTGGTACACCCTTTGCTTAGTATTCTAGAGTAGTCATTTCGATATTTTCTGACTCTTTAAATTTCAAAAGATCATCAAGCGCTTGTCCTTTCAGGCTTGTTTTAAAACCGAAAGAGATAGAGTCACCTTTTATCCGTTTCTCGACTCTTAAAACATGAAACAGTGAAGTTTCTAAGTTTCAATGTGGTAAAATAAATCACCCGTGATCACATGCCCTGTTAGATTTTGCTTGTTGGCCGTTTGATTTTGTGCCTTGGTTTTTAACCCGTGTGCGGTTTTGAGTTGTTGATGGAAACATTTCCAGAGTTCACCAAGCAAGGAATCCCCTCCGATGGGAATCCTGGTCTTTTTCCTCCTTTTGGGAATGTTGGTGCTCCTTATATGGAAACGTTGTCCCTTCCTGGGTTAACTGTTGGGTTGCCTGTTTGGTTGTTTTTAACCTCTGTGGTCTCGAATGTCTCGGCTACTGTTCAATCAGTTCCTCCACCTGAACAACATCATGTTGATTCCAAGGTGGACCTCTCCCCTTCTTCGCCTGTTTCTGCGTTCTCATCTTCTACTTCACCTGGTGAAAGTCTGGATTCAAGTAACCAGGTGGCTAATAAGAAGAAGAAGAAGACAAAGAAGAAGAAGTTAGATAAAGGAGAGGCTAGCTCTGTGGCTATTGCACCTAAAAATTCTCCTCTTGATGAGCCTCCCAACCCTCCACGGAAAGTCAAATATCCTTGCATGTTGTGCACGGGAAACCATCTTCTTCGAGACTGCCCTGGCATTCCCAAGGTGCTTGAAGCATGGTCCAACAGTCTCCCGCCATTGCATTTGGCTTTCGGGAGTCAGGTTGGGGGCACGTCTTCAACTGGTGTTGGTAAGGCTCCTAGGAAGCAGGGTACGATTACGAATCCCTGCAAGTTGTGTGAAGGGAACCATGCCATTCACCTTTGTCCTTATATGGATGAAGCCAAGAGAGTCTTGGACAACTCAACCAGTTCTACACCATGCCTTCCAACTAGTTATAATCGGCTTTCTTTGAGTCCTCCACCAGCTGATCCTACGATCAGTCAAGAGTCATCTTTGGTCAATCCCGCTCCCTCGGAAATTCAAATTCAGGAATCCGTTCCCTACCAACCATTGGTCGTGGGATCGGTTGAACTAGCCCCGTCAGCGGTGCACCAGGTCTTTTCCGTTGAGAGTGGATCTCACACCCCCCATGTCCTTCTGGTTTCTTCAGATTCTTCAGACTTGGAGAAAGATTCTCCTGTCCCTATATCTCAAGAAGTTTCTCCTCCGCCTCCCGTGATGGAGGTCCCAGAGGATTCCCCTCCCACCTTCGAGATGGAGGTCATGGAGGATGCTCCTTCTTCTTTCGTAACACCAAGGGAAGACCATCTCGGTTCGATGGTAGCCCCTCCAAGTAGTTTGGTCGCTTCCTTCGATTGGAGTCGATTTGCAGGATATCGCCTTCTGTCTTATGTGCATTTCGATATCACAGTACAGGATTTTGGTCTAGTCATACCCAACACCATTATAGACGAAGGCGCGTCTATTAGTGTTCTATCCTCAAATACTTGGCAAGCTTTCAGCTCGCTGCCGCTTGCGCCTATTACGCAGAATCTGTTGGCATTTAACAGAAGAACGAGTCAACCGTTAGGGATCCTTCCAAGGTTACCTGTTACTTTGGGAGGTAAAACCGTCCATATGGACGTGATGGTTGTTTCAGGCCCCTTGGATTTCAATATTATCTTGGGGTGCGATTACACTTATGCCATGGGAGTGCTTGTCTCCTCCCTTTTTCATGTGGTTTGTTTTCCACATGAAGGACAAATCATGACCATTGATCAGCTTTCCTTCTTTGGTCCTGATGTGGCAGCTAGCCTGCCATCACCCCTTCCTGGTTTTTATCCACCCGTTGTATCTGCCCCACCGCAGGTCAACTATGTGGCTACCTACCCCGTGCCTGTACTCAGTGATGATGTTGTCGTGCATAGTGTGCTGGGGGCATTAGGTCCTGATTTCCGAGATGTTTTCCTTCCATCGGGAGTGGAAATCTTGGAAGCGATGACTTCTTGTTCATTATGATGAGGTCGGTCAGAGCATGGTTCTTTTCTTGTGTCAAGCTCCTTAAAAAATGAAACAAGGTTGTTGGAGCAGAGTTCCTTGTCTTGTGTCAAGCTCTTTAAAAAATGACACAAGGTTGTTGGAGCAGAGTTCCTTGTCTTATGTCAAGCTCCTTAAAAAATGAAACAAGGTGTCCCGAGGATAGTTCTTTAAATGTGTCAACCTCGTTAAAATAATGAAACACTTTCCTGTTCAATTCGAGTCTTTGATAAGATCTCGTAAAATCCTAGTCAGGTCTTTCTCTTGATCTTGTAACTTGAACCTTCACTCCATCTGCCTTTCATATGGATTGAAGCTTGGGGGGCATGTACCTCGAATTGAGACACCATGCTGGGGGCATGCTTAACTTTTTCAAGCATAGTTTGTTTCCGTTTCAAGCATGTGTAAAAATGAAACCGGTTTCAAGCATAGTTTATCTTTGTTTCAAGTTTGTGTAAAAATGAAACCAACTTCAAGCAAAGTTTCCTGATTTCAAGCTTGTGTAAAAATGAAACCTTTCCCATTTTACCTCTTGTGATTGCCATTTTATCAGCCTGTTTTTTCCAGATGAGCCTTGGTTTTCTCATTCCATCGTTACTATCTACTTGGCCGATCATATGCCTTCACTTAGTTGTTTTAACCATTCCCTTGGTGGAACCTCGCATGAGTGGTATTGTTGAAATAGCATCTGTCCTTATTGCTCGAGTAAGCCTGACCATTACCGGAACCAGTTGCTACCCTTTATACCACTCGTTCCTCCAGGAGGAGTCATCTTTCAGCTCTTTTCTGACTCTCTAAACATGAAAAGATTGCCGAGGCCCTTGTCATTTCGATCTCGTTAAAGTGGCTGCGAAACGACATCTACCCAGTATACGTTTACCCCTTTTTCGGGCTGGGATGGATTATTTACGAAAAAGGAATACCCTAGCCTATCGCGACTAGGAGGTTTTCTCGGATATTGTTTTCTACCTTTTCGGATCTGAGGAACTATCTACGAAAAGGGACCTGTGGAGTTTTCTTTTCTGCTGTCTTTTCAAACTCTCTAAACATGAAAAGACACCGAGTTCTTCCTTTGTCAGTCATAAACATGCTGAGACTTTAGATTCGGGCTCATAATGACGTCGTGCTACCAGCCTTTTCATTCCTAGGGTCTACAGAATGTACTTAGATGGATTCGGCCTCAATGATCTGACTTATATGACAAGCATATGGTATCCCTTCAAGTCATAAAAATAAAGAGGTACTGCCAGAAAATTTGTGGGGAAAATGAACCAAAGATTACTTTCTTCATGTCTAGTATGTCGCTCTCGAACATGGCACTTGTCTACATTCGTAATGCTGGGGACATCTCATCTCATTGTTCACTTGCCTCCGTGGGTTTGGGTAATCCCTTTTGACCTCTCATCTTCTCTTTGATTTTTCACTATGACCTCTGATCTTTTGATGTCAAATACCGCCAATTCCATTGTCGTGCCATTCATATGTTCAAGAGAAGTTGACCTCTGCAAATATCAACCTCCCTTTGATTCTCATCTGATCGTGATTCACAAAAACATTATGTTTCTCTGTCTCATTTCGATGATGTGGGAAACACTATGGCCCACCTTCGATTAAGGTCACTTCCCTCACGACTCAGCCACACCTGTGAAAATAATTCAGAGATTCTCTCGGTGCCTTCCTGAGCTCGCATGCCTCAATGGCAGGTTCTTCGCATTCGACGCGAGGTTTTCATCATTGGCCTCCGATCGAGTGATTCTACGGGTGTTCGACGCCAACTCACTAATTCACATGCCGTAGATTGTACCTATAGTACCTTGAGGGCCATCGTCATTATTGGTGGTACCTCTCGCGTCTATTAACAACTTTCATCATTGGCTAGTAATCAGGCGATGTTCTTGCATGTTTGACTTCAGCTCACATATTCACATGCTTGAACTTGTACTTCGTTCGGGTCGAGATGGAGCGCAAGACCTTGGATTGTGTCTGTTGTAATCCAGGCTGGGATTTTGTGGATTGTTATGATTGATTACATGACTCACTTACTGGATGGCTGCGACCATACCTGAGTCTATTTATCGATCCTCACTGGATGGCTGCGTCTGTTGACACCTAATCCTATGGGTTGGGTGTGCATATGTAATATTGTATATTATTTTAATATTAGGAAATAAGGAAGGCCAAGAGTCATTGGGAGATGAATCCCAATAGCCTCACCTCCATGTATAAATGCATGTACATTCTTCAGCTAATATACATTTCGATTTGAGGAGTTACCTCCTGGTTTGACATGGTATTAGAGCCAGTCCCACTATTGGCATTTCTGCCTGTGGTGTAACTCCCTCTTCTTTGCTCAATCAGTTTTTAATAATAGTTTTTGCTGCTCCTACTTATTGCTATACTGTTATTCTGCATTTTTTTTTATCTCTACATAGCTCTAACATTTGCAACTCCTGCAGCTCCTGAAGATTCTACAATCCTGCAGTTCCTGAAACACTGCAAATTGCAGCTCCCCTCTGCAGTCCTGCAAAGATCCCATTCCAGTTTTTTTTGTAACGGCCTCTCGGCCTCCCTTTCTCCTTCACTCCCTCACGACCTGCGTTCGCCCTCACCCCTTCCCCTACCTGCTATCTCTCCCCATTCATACCTGCGTACACCCTCTACCTCCTCACGTCCCTCCTCTCATACACTACTCACTATACAACGCATATACTGCTCCCATTTAACATACAACGCTCCCTCTCTGCGCTGTCATACCATTTATCGATTTATGTACCTGTGATATATCACTCCCTCTCCACGCTATCCAATACATACCACCCTCCATTTTTAACACGTTGCATACACCCATGCCCTTGGCATATGATACATCGCTGTCATAACTCCGACTGGAGCTCCCTCTCCACGCTGCTTTGAAACGCCTTTGTAATATGCCTGCATATACGCTGTCTGATAATACATTGTTTCATAATACCACTCCCATAATACCACTCCCATATAATACCAGCACTGTCCATTCATAATACGCTGTCTGCGTTTTAAAATACCGCCCATATATATAACAACGCCCTTTCATACAACCACAATACCACCTTTCCACTTTTAATACCATTGTAATACGCTGTTTGTTTATATATATACTGCCTTCCATTTAATATGCCCCCCCCCTTCACTTATAACGCTTCACCAACATCCACCACCCTTCCACACCGCCCTTCCATATAACAAAAGCGCTGTCCATATTACAATACCATTTTATAATACCACTTCCCATATTCTATTTACAGCGCTCTCTCCTTCCATTTTTAATACCGCCCCCTCCCATATTCAATACCACCCTTCATTCTATTTACAATACCATTTTATAATACCACTTCCCATATTCATAATACCACCCCTTCACATTTTCAATACACTCATCCATATAAATTTTCTCTCTTCAAAAAAACAAAAAAATACATATTTTTTTGGTGCAGAATTCAGTCTTCGTATTTTTAGCAGTGTTTCTGTCCTTTTAAATTTAGTATATTTGCAGAAAAGAGTTTTTTCAGTCTATTTTCTAGCAAAGAGTTTTTTTCCCCTTTATTTGAGCAAATTTCCAGAGTTGAAAGTTTTCTAGCAGAATTTTTTCCTCTTCAAAAGAATTTTTTCCAGCAAACTAATGCATTCTCTCATCTCTATTGTTGGGGTGGTTCTCTCTGGCAAAGAGAACTATCTTGAATGGTCTCGGAAGATTAAACACACACTCATTTTTAATGAGTTGTGGAGAGGAATCTGTGAAGGACAAGAAGGAAATCCACCAGCAAAGCCCACTTCAGACAAAGAGCTCGCCATTTGGGAAAACAAGAACTGCAAGGCCTATGCCTTGATTGCAGCTTCCGTAAATGAAGAGGTGAGTCGCCAAATTTCATCTTTCTCAAATGCCTATGATGCCTTGAGCAAGCTAAAAGAACTCTATGACTCACATTCAGAATTAGAAAATGTTCAATTGATGATTAAGTTGTTCAGTCTTGAAATGAAGAATGATGATCCCCTTGCCTTAGCTTCAGAAGTTAGATCGATCATGAATGATATTGATAGCACTGGTGTAAAAATGGACATACCTCTCATAGCATATGTTAAGGCATTATATCTGACTTACTCACATTATCTTGAGTCTTTACAAGCAAGTGGGAACCTTGAGCATATCACCTTTGATACACTTGAGAAAAAGTTTGCAGAAAGAGAGAAAGCTTTCGGGAAGATGACAGTCCCTTCATCTTCCGAAGAGGCTGCATACTTGGCACATAGAGAAAAGAGTCATGCTCCAGATTCATCCAGAGGAAGAGGTGGCAGAAGGGGAAGAGGAAGAAGAAACTTCACAGAAAGGGGGGGCAGACAAGCTGACAAATTCAATCTTCATTGCACACGTTGCAATAGAGATGGACATGATGCATCCAAATGCAGAACACCATGGGACAAAATTGAGCAGCAAAGAAATCAAGACAAAGGTAAAACTAATGACAAAGACAAAGGTAAAGCACCTGAATCTGCTCACTATGTTCTAGCACATTGTAACAATGGAGTAACTGAAGACTTATTTGATGTTTCATTTACTTCATGGAGAGATGATTGGTTGCTAGATTCAGGAGCAACATGTCACATGAAATTTAGAAAATATTTTTTTGAAGAATTCACTGACAAAGTTGATGGAGCAATATATTTCGCAGATAAATCCAAACTCAAGCCATCAGGGCTTGGCACAGTCAGGCTTAAACTGCCTGGTCTTCCAGATCATATTCTACATGAGGTTCTATACCTCCCTGAGTTGAGGAGAAACTTGTTGTCCTTGGTCCAAATCCGCCAGCAAGGACACTCCATTCACTTGTTTGATGGCAAGGCAGAGGTCATAAAAGCATCAGATCACTCACTTGTCATGGAGGGAATAGAAGAAGGGAGACTCTTGAAGCTGAAAGGTTCATCTGCTCATGCTCAAAACTTTGCATTCAGTTCACATCATGATGAAGGTACATTCCGATCAAGTCTTTTATGGCATGCTAGATTTGGACACTTAGACCATGAAAGCCTTCGTTTGTTGAAGAAAAATGGTGTTAATGGACTACCTACAATTCCTAGAAAACCTAAGGAATGTGATGCTTGTATTCTAGGAAAGCATAGCAAATAGCCATTTCATGATTCACACTCCAGAGCACATAGAAAAATTGAGCTTGTTCATTCAGATTTATGTGGCCCTATGCCTATTGCTTCTGCAAATGGAAATAAATACATGATGACATTTATTTATGACTACACCAGAATGTGTTGGATTTACTTATTGAAGAATAAGTCTGATGCTTTTCAAACTTTCAATAATTTTCATGCATGGATTGAAAATGATGCACAAACACATATTGGCTCTCTATGTACTAATAATGGAAAAGAATACACTTCAAACGAATTTGAAAATTATCTTCGTCAACATGGAATCAAACATCAAACAACTGTGCCATATAATCCACAATATAACGGTGTAGCTGAAAGAATGAACAGAACTATTTTAAATATGGTTTGCTCCATGTTATTTGTCTAGAATGTGAAATTGATGTTTTGGGCTGATGCAGTTCTATGTGTTGTTTACATAAAGAATAGGTGTCCTTTAAGTTCAATTAGAAACAAAACTCCTTTTGAAATGTGGCATGGCCACATTCCTTCGGTAAAGCATTTCAGGGTCTTTGGGTCCACCTGTTATGCCTTGATACCCAAGGGTCAAAGGAACAAACTTGGTGCTAGAAGTCGAAAATGTATCTTCTTGGGGTACTCCAATACCTCCAAAGGATATCGTCTCTATGATGAAACAAATAAGAAGTTTTTAATAGCAAGAGATGTCATATTTCTTGAATCTTCCAAGAGTGACAAGGTTGTTGAGCGGCAACTTGATCGCCTGGATAGATTCACACATGCAAAGTCCTTCCAAGGATTTGATAATGTGATTCCACATCTTGAAGGGGGGATTCCGATATTGAATCAAACTGTGGAATCATGTCCTGAAGCACTCTCTCCCCCACATGAAGAAACAACCATGGATGACACATTGGATGATGTGATTGACAGAATTGGGAGATTTAATCTTGAATCAATCCCAACTCAGTCAAATGACCAGCCTGGGCCATCTCAGAAAGGTCCTCCCAAATGGCTGACAAAGACACTAGAGAATGTTCATCCTGATGAGGTTGGAAAAACAGGAACAAGAAGTTCCACTCAACAAATCAAAGGTGATGTAGATAATTTTGATTCTCCTGTTGATATGGATATTTATTATAACTGTGAATTGAGTTTGTCTACAGATCATGAACCAACTTCCTTCAAAGAAGCCGCTTCTCATGATGAATGGAAAGAAGTGATGCAGAAGGAGTATGATGCCTTGATAAAGAATGGCACTTGGAAGCTGGTTGATTCGCCTTTGGGAACAAAACCAATTGGCTGTAAGTGGGTCTACAAGAACAAGTACAAAGCAGACGACTCACTTGACAAGCACAAGGCCAGGCTTGTGGCAAAAGGTTTTGCACAAAAAGGAGTCGATTATGAAGAAAATTTTGCTCCCACAACAAAATGGACCACCATCCAGACTCTCTTTGCCTTAGCAGCTCAGAATGGATGGAAAGTCCATCAGATGGATGTAAAAACAACCTTCTTGAATGGATATCTAAAGGAGAAATTTTATATGTCCCATCCAAAAGGATTTGTTGTAAAGGGTCAAGAACACAAAGTTTGCAAGCTTATAAAATCCTTGTCTGGCCTCAAGCAAGCACTACGAGCCTGGTATGAGAAGTTAACCGAGCATCTACTGAAACTTGACTTCAAACATTTTGATCTTGATGATGCAACTTTGTTTGTTAAGAAAGTTGGAAAAATAGTTGTATATCTTGTGGTATATGTAGATGATATTTTGATAACATGAAACAATGAGAGCTATATTGCATCCATGAAGAAAGAGTTGAAGAAAGGTTTTGAAATGACTGATTTGGGTCATGTTCATTACTATTTGGGTATTGAAGTAATTCAACATCCTAAATTCATATTTCTTTCTCAAAATAAGTACATTGGAGATCTCTTGAACAAATTTGGCATGGATGACTGTATTCCCTTAACCACTCCAATGGAACAAAACTTGAAGCTCACATCTATTGAAGGGAAGGAATTTGAGGATGCAACTAAGTATAGGCAACTTGTAGGAAGTCTTATCTACCTGACCACCACCAGACCTGACATTTCATTTGTTGTTGGAATCCTCTCAAGGTTCATGCAAAAACCTTGTGAAGGACATTGGTCTGCTGCAAAAGGAGTGTTAAGGTACTTGAAGGGGACTCAAGACTTTGGACTCAAATATACACAGGTAGGCGACTTCAGCTTGATCGGATACTCTGATTCAGACTTTGATGGCGAAAAAGAAACAGGGGTGTTACTACAGGTTACACCATGAGTCTTGGATCAGGAGCTGTCTCATGGAGATCACGCAAACAGTCAGTTCCAGCAGATTCCACGACCGAGGCAGAATATGTGGCAGCGGCTGAAGCAACAAAGGAAATTGTGTGGCTCCGGAAAATCCTGGAAGATTTGCAGATGAAACAAATGTACTCCACACCACTCATGATCGACAACACTTCTGCAATAAAGTTGGCCAAGAACCCAAAGTTCCATGATCGAACAAAGCACATCAATACAAAGCACCATCTAATTCGACATCATGTTCAGGCCAAAACCATCCATCTACATCATTGTTCCACAAATGAGCAAACTGCTGACATCTTCACCAAAGCACTTGGAAGAGAAAAGTTTGAAAAGTTCAGATCGATGCTTGGCCTCACCAACATCCCTTCGGATTAAAGGGGGGAATGTTGACACCTAATCCTCTATCTGGGTGTGTATAGGTGGCCACATTGTAGACATTTTTAATATTAGGAAATAAGGAAGGCCAAGAGTCATTGGGAGATGAATCCCAATAGCCTCACCTCCATGTATAAATGCATGTACATTCTTCAGCTAATATACATTATGATTTGAGGAGTTACCTGCTGGTTTGACAGCGTCCATACCTTGGATTTGGATTATTATATCCTCTGTTATGGATGGCTGTGCCCATACCGCATATATATCATGTATCTAAGATGTCAGTTGTATTCATTCGTGCAGGTTTTCCGACAGCAGAGTTTTCAGTTGGACACGTTCTCGTAAAGCATTTCACCCCTCTCTCTCTCTCGGGCTTCATGCTTTAGGGGGCATCTGTTACACAATAATTTGTCATCGTCCCTGCAATCCCCGTCCCACACATTGGAGGGCTAATTTTGTGACCTATGAGCAGTGACATGGCTTGAAACCACTTTCATGACATCCCTCTGAACAAGAGCTTTCATTGCGCTGAAGACATCTCCTTGTGAAAAACCCCAAAAATGGCCCTTTTAGCATTGGCGCGAGTAGGCAGTTCAGTACCCGCGCCAATGGGGAAAATGCTTCAAAGAGGCCGCGCCAGTTGGCGCTCTGTCCCAGAGTCGCACTCACGCCAGCCAATTTGAGAGGTGTTTTTTAAAAATAAATGGCGGAAGTTTCGTCCTAACTGATCCAGGAACTGATATCTATCTTGAGTTGGGAGGTTTGGCTACGGATTTCCATAGAGAGGAAGTGGTTTGCCACCTCTCATGGAAGCTTCCTTGATGATAGGGCCAATCCCATGATTATAGGGATCCCAACTCCTCTTCCTCCATCTATAAAAGCTTGCCCATCTCCATGGCAAGCTAGTCTTCAAGTTCCCAAATTTCCAAGAGCCTTATGCTGCAAGAGCCTCCATAATTCCCTTAAGGATAATTTTAAGCAAGGAGACTATCCTCAAGGTCCGAAGAGAGAATTTTGTCCCATCCTTGGCAGGCTTTTCGAGACATGTTCTGCTGGTGACCCCTCCGAAGGAGAATTCAGCGGCAAAACTATGGTTGTAATTTTCCTTTGATTGATTATTAATGAATGACTATTGGTTATGGTTCCACTCTTGTTGTTATTTATGATGATGAGTTATGTCCTTTCTAACTGACATATAGTTGCATCTACTGGATTTTACGCTTGCATTTGTTTTTTTTATCACATTTGTAGGTGTCCTATCACGAAGATCGTGGGGATCGTGATCTGCCAGAGCCGAGGAACGGGAGCGCCACCTCTTCTACAACGACTGCGTTGGATTCCAGGTAAGCCTTCATCACTAGTTGGTTTATTTGTAATTAGGGACCTGCGCTATAACATGATTGATTGTTGCTAGACCCAGTCTGGGCTAGTAGGGATCGCCTCTATCCGCAGAGGGGATTTACCTCCACAACACTTATAATGGTAAACCAAATCAGATAAAGGTTGAACGAGAAAAACATCATAAATACATAGTAATAGAATTGGAAGGAGAGAATGAACCAGTTGCATACAACAGTAATATCATTGGCAATTATTCAGTTGATTCTTTCTTAGGAAATTTCAATGATCATACTTCACCTTATTTAGAAAATTCTGTTTTATCTCAATTAGAAATTTTTTCTCAAACAGATAGTTCTAAATGTATTAATTTTGTAGATACTCTTGTAAATAAATATTTATTTTGGAAATTATTTTTTGATGGTTCTAAGTCTAATGAAGGAGCAGGAGCAGGATGCGTTTTGGTTAGTCCAGAGGGAAACAAAATTATGCTAACTTGTAGACTTGAATTCGATTGCACTAATAACACCGCAGAATACGAGGCTTTAGTCCAAGGACTATACAAAGCAATTGGATTAGACATCAAGTATCTACAAGTTTTCAGAGATTCGGAAATTATAATCAAACATGTACGCAATACTATACATTGTTTATCAGGTCATTTAAAGCATTATCAATCTTTAGTCCAAGATCTGACTGAACATTTTATAGCATTTAATATTTCATCAATTCGCAGAATTCAGAATGCTAGTTCAGACCTCCTAGCTAATGTAGCTTCCAAGGTAATTCCTGCAGAAGACTTTAGTCTTGATGGATTTTTAATTGAATTAATCTTTATACCCTCGATTCTTGATAACGTTACCAATTGGAGGATTTTCAATGATGATCCTGATATTGTATATTTTATCACATCTGAAGGATCTTACACTAATAAGATAATTGATGAAGATCAACATGATAGGCGATTGCTTCAAGATAGCACCAATAATGCTATGCCAAAGTCAGTAGTCAAGTTAGAAGATCTTTATGATTTTAAAGATCGATTTAAAAGATCTACCAATTCAAAACTACAAATTTTGACTTTGAATTATGAATTAGTAAATCTAGGAACTGATGCCAAACCACAGAATATCAACCTAGGCCTTGGTTTAGCTCCTGAAGAAAAGTTAGCATATGTTCATCTTTTGAAACAATATAAAAGTGTCTTTGCTTGGAACTATGATGAACTGAAAATTATGACACATCTATCATCCAACATACTATCCCAATGATCAATGATGAAAAACCTGTCCAACAAAAGTTGAGAAAGATCCACCCCAATCTAGAAAACCAAATCAAATCTGAACTCAATAAGTTATTGAAAGCCAAGATTATTTTTCCTGTTCGACATTCTAAATGGGTTTCCAATATGGTTCCTGTTAGAAAGAAGAACAGAGACATTAGAATTTTCATTGATTTTCGAAATCTTAATAAAGCCTGCCAAAAAGATAATTTTCCTTTGCCTCCTATGGAGCAAATATTACAGGCAGTTGCAGGATCAGAATTAATGTCTTTCTTAGATGGTTTCTCTGGATATAATCAAGTGTTAGTCCATCCTGATGATCAATTAAAAACTACATTTAGAACCAAATTGGGCGCTTATGCATATCAAAAGATGCCTTTTGGTCTGATCAATGCTAGTGCCACATTTCAAAGAGCTATGGACATTGCTTTCAAGGGATTAGTTAACAAATCAGTGGTAATTTACTTGGATGATATAACTATATATTCCAAAAAATGAAGCAATCATTTTAGAGATTTGAAGCAGATCTTCCAACGCCGTCAAAGGTATGGAATTTCACTTAATCCAAAAAATTCCTTTTTTGCATTAAATGAAGGAAAAATTCTTGGATTTATAGTATCAAAATCTGGAATTCATATTGATCCTGATAGAATCAAGGAAATTTCTGAAATATCTTTACCTCACAATAAAAAAGCTATGCAATATTTTCTTGGTCAGATTAATTTTGTAAAAATATTTGTGCCAGATTTTTCGAGAATTGTATCACCGTTGCAAGCAATGATTAAAAAGAATTCAAACTTCAAATGGGGCAAAGATGAATATGAATCATTTATTCTGATAAAAAAAGCAATTATCAATGCTCCATCTTTAGCAACTCCAAATTTTTCCGATCCTTTTATTTTGTACACATTTTCCTCTGATAAATCTTATGCTGCAATACTTACTCAAGCAAATCAAGACAAAGCCGAAGCTCCTATTGCTTTTTTCAGTTCAAATTTACAGGGAGTTGAGTTGAATTATTCAGATGTGGAGAAACAAGCTTATGCTATTTTCAAAGCAATTAAATATTTCAGACCCTTTCTACTCAAAACCCATACAAAAATCATAGCACCGTTTCCAACGATAAGAAATATTTTAATTCAAAAAGATGTGGGTGAAAAAAGAGCCAATTGGGTTACTGCCTTACAAGAATATGATGTAGAAATCAAACCAGCAAATATTGTAAGAGGTCAAGGATTTTGCAAAAATACTAGCTGGAGCATCACTTATTTCTGAAAAACCATCTAAGGAGATACAAACGTATGAGGTAATCTTAAACGATGTTGAATCATTATATGCTGATATCATATTTTATCTGAAGAATGGATATGCTCCTCCAAATCTCAATCACGTCAAGAAAAGAGCTCTAAGGTTGAAGGCTAAACAATATCAGCTTGTAAATGATGTTCTTTTTAGAATGAATTATGATTCTATTCTTCTTAGATGTCTGGAGAAATCTGAAGCTGAAAAAGTCTTGCAGGAACTTCATGATGGGCCAGCAGGAGGACATTATGCTGGAGATGCTACTGCACATAAGATCATTCGTGCAGGATATTACTGGCCCACACTATTTAAAGATTCACATAACTATGAAAGGAAATGTCAAATTTGTCAAACTGCAGCTGGAAGAAAAAAGAAACCATCATTACCATTACAACCAGTCAACATTGAGCAGCCTTTTGATCAATGGGGATTGGAAATAATAGGTGAGATCGTTCCACACTCCTCTAAGCAACATAGGTATATCATTACAGCAACTGATTATTTTACGAAATGGGTAGAAGCAGTCCCTCTCAATACTGCTAATTCCGAGCATATCATTGAGTTTATAGATCAGTTCATAATCACCATGTTTGGTTTACCTTCTGCTTTAACGTTTGATAATGCATCATATTTTTCTGGTAATGCTATGACTGAATTTTCACTCAAGAGAGGTTTCAAACTTAAATACTCTGCCAATTATTATCCACAGGGAAATGGGTTAGCTGAATCCACTAATAAAAACTTAATCAGAATCATTAAGCGAACCATTGATCAAAATCATAAAAATTGGCATAAGCCTTTAATATATGCTTTATGGGCAGATCGAATAACGCAGAAGGCTTCTATTGGCACTTCTCCCTTTAATTTAGTTTATGGGAGAGAAGTGGTTCTTCCAACTCATCTAACAATCCCTTCTTTAGCCTTAGTCCACTATATTGATGAAGAACCAACTTCTTCTTTACAATTAAGGCAGATGGAAATAATTAAGTTAGAAGAACAACGAGAAAAGGCTAAAGTAACTCATGCTCATCATCAAGCATTAGTGAAATCTTCTTTTCATTCAAACATGATAACCAGAAAGGATTTTCAGATAGGAGATTTAGTTCTAAAATGGAACAAGGCTCATGAGGAAAAAGGAAAACATACAAAATTTCAACGAATGTGGCTTGGTCCTTTTCAAATTGCAGAGATCATAGGTCCATCTACTTTTATGTTACAGGCTTTAATAGGGAAAAGAGAATCATTACATATTAATGGATAGATCTTAAAAAAATATTTTCCATAGGAGATCATTCTTCTATTTTGTAGATTAGTTTTCTTTATTTGTCATAATAAAACTAGTTGTTAATGGTTACATTTGGAATTCATGAAAAAGATACAGTTCTCTTTTTAGATTTTATTTCTTCACTTATATAAATAGAATTATTTTTAGAATATTGATCACTATTATTCAAAGATACAGTTAAAAATTTTAAATCTAGAAATGATATTAGTTTCAACTTTGAAAATTTTGATGAAAACAACTTTTGGTGAAAGATTGTTTTATATCAGTCCAATGAAACGTATCAATAACAAAACGAAGGTTCTCTGTAGAAAAGTTCTTTCCAAAAAACTCTATCATTGTCGTCCAGAGCTATCTTAAGGAAACAATGACTTCCTCCCCACATAGTAAATTACAATGTTCAAGGAATAATCCAATGGTACACTTTTTAACTTAAAGAGTAAGAGGTCTCATCACGAGCCGACTTATCATGATCATAGATATTATAGCTTGCTGACTTTGCCAATACTGCATACCACAACAGGGCAATGACTTAAGATTATTTCAATCAAAAGGCAAGGGGTCTCATCACGAGCCAGTTTGTTCAGCAAAGTTATAAATCAAGTGAATGGCACTGTCATAAATTGGCTACCAAACCATGACATTGTTCTTTAAGAATAAAAAGAAAATGAAATCAATAAGTGTGAATATGGATTTCTTTTTGAAAATTGTATATTTTTCTAAGTAGGACACAGGATCTTTGCTGGGTAACAGGTAACCCTGTCGAGGTTATAGACGCTTGCTGGCAGCAATGGCTCTACCTATGACAAATGAGCATATTCAAAACTGATTTATAGAGAAGCCTTTTTTTTTATCTTTAAAAAACCAAGTAATGACTGATGTAGATACAAGGACTAGCTTGAGGAAGTGAATAGTCAAAGTTGATCATAGAAGAAATGAAATATCATTCAAAATATTGAAGCATAATGTACTTTGTCTTTTTATAATAAAGTTTGATTTTCCAGAAAATTTTCTGTTTTGAAAAGGTTAGAAAATTCAAAAGAAAAGCAGAGATAACTGGTTCTTCCAAGTGAATTGCCAATTGTGGGACCCTTAGTTTAAAAAATCTAAGAAATTTTATTGGTGTTTGTTTTCATTTTCTATAAAACTTACTATCATGGACTTAAGGAAATTTCTTTGTAAAATCTTTAAACTAAACTTAAGTTTATGATAGACTAGAATAAAATCTCTCTTTGAAGGAAACATCGCATTCATCGCAAAAAAGTAGAATATATCTTAAGCAATGCAGAATCATGAAAATTGCGATACCGTGATCCAATGACATCGCACTAATATGTTTATCGCAAATCGCATATCGCAGAAAACATATTAACAGATATTATTCATATATTATATTTTGCGATATTGCGATTTCGCGACATTACGATTCCACGATGTTATTGATTGCAATTTGTGAAAATTGTGATTTGCGATATTACAAAGCAAATCGTAGATCGCACTATCGCAGATTCTTGAAAGCTCGTTATTCGAAGTAAATCTTTTCATAAATTGATATCTGTTATGTGCTTTGATGTCAAATTAGTGAATGAATCGTCAATTATTAATGAAAAGGATTTTGTTTTGATCGAAGGGTTATTTCACGATTAAATAATATATTTCATACGCCTTCGGCATTTAAAACCATCCCGTCACCTTTCTCATGTCATTATTCTCACTTAAGTTGTAAAACTATAGGCGCGAAGAACAGGAGGCTATACAAATCAACATTTAGAGCATTATGGGAAAGAAAGAGAAAGTTCCTAGTTCTGAAAGGAAAGAGAAAGCTGCTAGTTCTGAAAATAAAGAGATGGCTTCTTTATACGCAGACACTGCTTGAAACAAGGACACTGGTATCACCACCTAGGAGGGTATGTTTAGTTTGCTTGAAGAAGAAAACCCAAGGGTAATGGATGTTTCAGCTACCACTGGTTTAAGCAATTCCTCTGAAGCATCTCTTACAGAGCTGGCTTGTTCGTTTCTACACCGGATAGCAGCAAGACTAAGAATTCTTCCATATACAGATATGGTCAAATGGGTGCTGGATAGCACTGATATCACAGACAGACAGTTCAAAAATCCAGGTCAAGAGCTTATCGGGTCGTTTACTCCAGAAGAATTGAGGCTTATGTATCATTTTCCAGAGCCTCAGGCAACTTACAACAACCAATTTATGGAGAAATTTGCAAAGGAAAATGCAAATTTGGCAGAATGCACTAAAGAATGGACCAAAAGAGATGAACCACTGAAGAAAGATAAACACGGTATGTATAGTACCAGTTCACTCACCTCTCCATATTGTTTTGCTACTGCTATGTTATGCAGGATTTTTGGAAAGCCTGACACTAATAAGATTTTGCCTGAATGGCTTCCCTTGTTGAATGCTGCTATTAACACCACCATTGTAGACTGGGCCAAAATATTGTCTGACAATTCAGCCATGGCTATTTTCAGTTACCGGTCTAAACGGACTGTGTCTCAAAGGATTTATCCTCCTTTTTATCTATCTGCCTATATTATGGATTCAATCTGCTTTGTTTCTAAGTTCCCTTTAATGGGTTGGCAATGGACAATTTAGGATCCCTTGCCCATTCATGTCTATCACAAAGAGTTGTGGGAATAAAAATTCATTCCTCATTTTTATAAAATTTTCCATGGCATAATGTTGCCTCTGTACAAAGTGTTGTATAATAAGGATGCCCCAAGGTTGTCCCCTGAAGCAGAAGTTGACATTCTCCCTATCGCAAGATGGTTTGGAGAAGAGCTGTTTACTTATGTGAGGGTTTTTGGAAGCTGGACAGCACTGATATCACAGATAGAAAGTTCAAAACTCTAGGTCAAGAGCTTATCGGGTCGTTTACTCCAGAATATTTGAGGCTTATGTATCATTTTCCAGAGCCTCAGGCAACTTACAAAAAAAAATTTATGGATAAATTTGCAAAGGAAAATGCAAATTTGGCAGAATGCACTTAAGAATGGACCAAAAGAGATGAACCACTGAAGAAAGATAAACACGGTATGTATAGTACCGGTTCACTCATCTCTCCATATTTTTTTGTTGCTGCTATGCTATGCAGGTTTTTTGGAAAGCCTGACATTAATAAGATTTTGCCTGAATGGCTTCCCTTGTTGAATGCTGTTGTTAACGCCACCATTGTAGACAGGGCAAAAATATTGTCTGACAATTTCGCCACGGCTATTTTCAGTTACCGGTCTAAACGGACTGTGTCTCAGAGGATTTATCCTCCTTTTTATCTATCTGCCTATATTATGGATTCAATCTGCTTTGTTTCTAAGTTCCCTTTAACGAGCTGGAAATGGAAAATTTAGGATCCCTTGCCCATTCATGTCTATCAAAAAGAGTTTTGGGAATCAAAATTCATTCCTCATTTTTATAAAATTTTCCATGGCATAATGTTGCCTCTATACAAAGTGTTGTATAATAAGGATGCCCCAAGGTTGTCCCCTGAAGCAGAAGTTGACATTCTCCCTGTCGCAAGATGGTTTGGAGAAGAACTGTTTACTTATGTGAGGGTTTTTGGAAGCTTTACTTCCCCTCATGTTTTGCCCTTATATGTTCCGGATAAGCTCATAGCTCAGGAAATTACATATCAAACCTGTGGAGACAGAGGTTTGACAAAAGAATTAAAGGATAAAAAGAAGGCCATCTGGCCACAATTTCCTGTTTCTTGCGGAGCATTTTCATTGTTTGATGTTGGTCACGTGTTTAAGGAAGTAAGAAATGTTACATGTTTAAAATTGTTTAAGTTTCCGAGAAGGCTATTTGATCCATATGGTATTGTCAAGGATTTCACCACTTTTGTCAAAGTAAGAGTATTCTCTAGAGAAGAAGATCTTTTTGACGATATGTTTCAGGAAAAATTTTCATTTAAAGACATTTTGAATTTAGCTCAAGCACGGTTCTCCCCAGAAGAATTTCAAGAGTTTAAAGTATACAGAGAAAGAAGATTGAATACTATTCCTTTAGATAATTTGCGTTTGGAACCCGCAAAGGAACCAACTCCTAGCGTCGGTCTCAGCGGTAGCTCAGATTCAGAAAGGTCTAAGTCAAAGTCTGACAAAGAAATTGATGAACATTCTAAAAAATCTGACCAGGATAAAAGTGAAGACTCAGTCAAGGATACAGCTCAATCAAAAGAGCTGTCACAACAACAGACTTCAAATATCCCACAGTTGATTCTTCCACCTCTTAATATACAACAACCATCCATCAACACTCAGTTAGATAAAGAATGGGAATCATTTAATGATTTGATTAATGTTGAAGGACAGAACATACAAACTCCTGTACAAACAACAAAAGTTTTGGTTATAGAAATAAGTGGCAATGTCACAGAAAGAGAACATATACCTATTACTCCCTCTGCCAAGCTTGTACTTAGAATAGAGGAAATTCCTCCTCTGGATATTTTCTACAGCCTGCAACATAAAGCAGTAGTAAGGAAGCAAAGAAAGAAGATAAAATTAGAAAGTGCGCTTTCTACTGATGTAGAACAATTGGATGTTTTATGGAAAGATCCTACTACAGATCCCACTGAAAATCTTAGTAAATTATCTCAGATAACAGGAGCTTATGCCTCCGCAACTATTGACAAAGCATTTGAGGTAAGGCTGTTATTAAATGAAAAAGAGGATCAGATACAAGTTCTGCAACAACAACTGCAACAAGCACATGCCTACAGTGAAGCACAGGTGAAATTTGAAAAGTTACAGCAAGAGTTTCAACAAATGCAAATCGGTTATCAGAAAAGCTTGGCCAAAAAAGAAAAACAAATACAGATTATGCAAGAAATGCATAAAGAAGACCCCAAGCTTACAGAGTTTATTTCAGAATCTATTTATTTGAATAATCAATTGCTACAAAAACAAGATATATTATGCCAGAAAATCTCACAGTGGAACTCTTTTTGTCAAGAAAGTGATAAAATCACTAATCATGTCGTAGAATTACGACATGATTATGATTTAACAAATGAAAGAGTTACTAATTATTTGGCATGGAAAAAGACAGAGGAAGGAAAAAGAGTAGCAACACCAGTTATCAATGATAGTCATAAAGAGATGCTCTTTAACATTTGGGATGCACAGATCAGAGAGGTAGAAAAAGCAGCAGAGGAAGCAGCGACAGCGGCGAGCAACATTACTAATTGTGTAAATGAAAATTTGCACAAGGTTAGTTTAATTTCAGAAACCATTCCGGGATACCTACCACAAGCACAACAATTGCAAATAGAGTGGAAACAAAAAGTGGAAGAGAAGGCAAAATCAATTCAAGGATTAACAAAATTAAATTGGGATTCTTACTGGACGTGTCTAGTAAAACCACACAGTCAATGCAGTACTCTTAATTGCATCATTAATTCTGAGTGTTAGTTTTACTTTATTTTTTCCTAGAAAAAGGATGGTCGTTTAAACCGAATCCTAAATTTTTGTAATAAACTATAATTAGATTTAGTTAGTAGTATTTAAACCCTTCTCATGCATTTAGAGAAGGGTCCAGAAATTTGTCAAAAACTTATCCTCAGAACATGCATTTCTGCACCCTCAGAGGAGGTTTTGATGAATCAATGGAATGAGATTTATTGATATCTGTGTCTAATATCTGCTACTAATGTTGCACTTCTGTACTCTTATAAGATGTTGGATTAGGAGAAGATAAATCATTATTGCTTCTAGCTCATGAGTAGAACCAGTTATAAATGGTACTTTTATCTCTTAACTTTTTCTGCTTCTATGTTAAAAGTGATATTTATGTTCAGTTATTTATATATTGATGCTTGAATGCTTCAGTTATCATTTGGCACTTTTGTATGGTGATGACTATTTGTTTATGCTTAATGTATGAATAGCTTATTATGCGATATGTTTTCCACAATTGTTTCATCTAACTTTTAACTTTTTTGAGTTCTGAAGGGAAATAGGAGTGAAGACTTGGATAGATAAAATGATGTCTTACAGAGGCTTCAAGAGATAAGATTCCTGCAATGAAACTGTTCCTTGAAGGCTAAACAATGTTTTGGCCACCTTTTGATAGAACAAATTTTATAGGTGGCCAACAACTCACATGGACGATACTATCCCTTCCACCTCTGATCTGGGGGTTGATCCACTCATCGACCAGAGGGGCACTAGTTCAGCTCATCGGGCAGGTCGACGTACCAAGTGCATCAACTTGAAAGGTAACATGAAATTAGATCTCAACCTAGGCGAAGGGCTCCAGTTAGGGGAGCTTATGGACACCGCAGATCGAGTCCTGGTTGGCCATGTTCAAGGGAGGTGATACAATCTAAATCGATTGCACACTTGGATGAATAAGATCTAGGGCCCTATCACAAAGGAGCTCCCAATGGTGGTCATCCTCCCTTGGGGATGGTTTGCACTTCATTTCCCTTGCCCAGAATAGGTTTCTTGGGTGCTTTCAAAGCTATGGTACATCGAACAGGCCCCAGTAATGTTTAAATGATGTAGCCCTCTATTCGATCCAAAGAGAGAAAAATTGGGTGTTGGACAGATCTGGGTTAGGTAGCCGAGCCTCCCGCTTCACTTCTGGTTAGAGGATATCATGCATCATATAGGAAACACTTTGGGTACCTATCTGGATCATGAAAAATCATATTTTAACACAGGTATCATGACAATGACCAGGATACTAGTGCACTTGGACACCCATGAAGGATTGGAAGAGGAAATTACTCTTCAGTGGAGACAATTTATGCAAATCCAGACACTAGATTATGAGGGTGTGCCATATAATGTCGGAGATTTCATGAGGTAGGTCACCTCTACAAGGACTTCCCCCTACTCAATGGCTCTGAATATGTTGGAAAACCGGATCAAGTTCACGCACAAGAGACTACAACAGAGCCCCCTCCTCTGAACATATCGTCTGACCATCATAAAGGCAAGAAAACAGATGAGGGGCCCAAGCCCACTCTTGCTCCTCTTGGTCCACCTTCCCCATGGATGACTAGGGATCGGGAAGTGGCGACATAGAATGCTTCAGGTAGCTCTGACTCCAATACCCCTGTTTTTCATTATATCTCATCTGCATCCGGTTCATCATCTTCACATTGAGCTACTCTCCCCTCATCGACTAGAAGACCCTCCCCATCTATAACTTGTGCCACATCCCTCCCCCAACCCTCCATTGCCAACCTTCCCCCCACCATTCCTGGTTCACCTCCATATGTGGCTCTCCCTAAATCCTCATTGGATTCTCAGGCCTCACATTCCTATCACCTAAGATCCCTCACTCACCCCCCCTCCTCTGTATTTGGAGGCTTGGGGATATCGGACCCCACACGCACAAAAATCGACAGGGGGAGACATTCTAACATATCCAAGGCTATTATACAGGCAGAGTTGTAGGTTGTGGATGGTAAAAAAAACACTCTTGAGAGGGTCCTTAGAGAATGGATGACCCAGTCTCTACTTACCCCATGAAGGGATGTTAGCTGTCAAGAAGCTAACCAAGTCATGGGCGTGGGACAAGAGGAAAAAAGACAAGGAAACACTCCATGGAATTGAGTCAGAGACCGCTGAGATTGAATAAAGCTTGATGGAAAGCTCGACCATGGTCGCTAACAAGACACAAATCATTAATATTGCTGCTGACATAACCCAAATACTTAAGGAACAAGAGGAAACCTGGCGACTATGGAAAAGAGAAACACGACTCAAAGCTGGAGATGAAAACTCCAAATTCTTCCACCAATTTGCAAATGGTCGCAAATAAATTAATACTATCTCATCACTGGAGGACGATCATGGAAATCAGGCCCATAATTTCCATCAGTTGGCTCACATGGGGGTGGAACACTTCCGAAACCTCTACAAGGATCCTGCTATCACAAATTTGGTAGAAATCATTAAAGTGGCTGGATTGTTTCCCAAATTTGTGAATCAGGATGATGAAAATCAACTATTACGGCCTATCCCCATGCAAGAACTCTAGGACACTATGAAATGGTTCCAAAAAGACAAGAGTCCCGGGCTTGATGGATGGCCAATTGAATTCTATCTGGCTTTCTTCGATATCATGGGATAGGACATACTCAATTTGGTTGAAGAATGTTGCTTGGCAGGTAAACTATATGATGCATTCAACTCCACTTTCATTTCCCTTATTCCCTAATATGATGATCCAAAAAATTTCTCTGATTATCGACCTATCTCCCTCTGCAACTGAATATACAAGATCACTACCAAAATCATTGCTAATCGCATCAAACCCATTCTCTATGAATACATTTCATATCCTACACTCCATCAAATGAAAAAAGCTCAAAATCATCATTTTAAAACTGGACCTCAATAAATATTTCGATGACTCTAATTGGATCTACATTCACATGATCCTCACCCATCTAGGTTTCCCATACTGCTTCATCAAATGGATCATGTGCTGCATCACCAATGTATCTTTCATTGTCCTCATCAATGGATCTGCATCCTCTTTCTTCCACTCAGAATAAGGACTCCGACAGGGGTGTCCTCTATCCCCTCTCCTTTTCCTCCTCATCATGGAAGCTTTGAGCTGACTAATCAGGGATGAAAAGAAACAAGGTCGCCTACAGGGCATCAAAATCGCAGAATAATGCACACTCTCCCATCTAATTTTTGTCGATGATGTTCTCATTTTCCTCAATGGATCCATTAGTGACATTCTATCCTTTTCAGCTGCACTTGCCACCTTCAACATTTCCAGTGGTATGGTATGTAATGCACAAAAATTGACCATCTCTGATTTTGGATGCACTCTACAGGAGAGGGGATTGGCCTTGAATAGATTCCCTTTCACCCCCCTAGGCCCCCTGGATGGTCTCCAATACCTGGGTTTTAGACTAAAACCTTCCGATTATTGCATTACTGACTGGTCATGGCTTATTGCCAAATTGGAAAGAAGAATTTTTATATGGCACAACAGATGGCTATCTCGGGCTGACTGTCTCACCTTAATTAAATCTGTACTAGAGGCTACACCTATCTACTGGATGTCACTTGATTGTATACCACGAGCCATCATTGATAGAATACAACATTTATGTTGTAGATTCTTATGGAGTGGAAACCGTGATGGACACACATATGCATGGGTTAAATGGGATCGCATCGATCTCCCCAAAAAATGGGGAGGATGGGCATCAAGAACCTGGATGTATTAGCAAAAGCACTCGCAACAAAAATGGGTTGGATGATAATGACCTACAGGAATCTCTGGACACAGGTGATATATATGAAATATATTCAGCCCATGAATATCATCGACTAGATAAGATACCCTCCTGGAGTCACCAGAACATTTCAACAATTTGGAAGGTAGTCTTAGCCTCTCTCCTGCACATTCATAATGGTCTGAGTTGGAGAATCAGCTCAGGAAATTTGGCATGCATTGGAATTGATTCCTAGTCTGGGAGTGGGAATGCACACACCCTTCCCCATGAAATCATAAACCACCTATCTGAGAGCGGCATACATTTCATTGCAAATATTTCTGGTCCTCTTTCCACAACTCTCTATTTGCAGGGATGGAAAACAACAAATCAACTTGGCCTCCCTGGGCTGATGCACCAATCTTGGCAGTCCTACATAGGGGCTCTATCTGAAGGACACATCCGTATTGGCATTGGGGATGATGAACTAATATGGACACCCTCTAAATCTGGGTATTACTCTCCCAAAGAAGGCTATATACACATATACTTGGATCACTCACCAAAGGTGCATACTTGGTGGTGGAGGAGTATTTGGAAACTCAGGGCACCACCACACACCAGGCTCTTCATGTGGTGCATCCTGTCAAACATTGCACCCACCATGGAGAACCTACACAAAAGAACTATTTACAGCCCCTCCTGGTGCTCACTTTGTAGGATGGACTCTGAAACTATTGAACACCTCTTTCTCGGCTATCACACCTCTCAGGAATTATGGACTTATATCCTCTCTGATTTTCACATCAACTCTCATTGGATAGGACAAAACATTTCAGAAGCTTGGAAAAACTAGTGGCAAACAGTCTCTCCACAAAAGTCTCGGAATCTCCCCCTCCTCATTTGCTGGGGTATCTGGCTGGCCAGGAATGGCATCATATTTCAGAATTGACCTCCCATATGGCACTCGATTACATCCTACATCTTATCTACCTACAACTCCATCCCTGATGATGATACCCCTCACCCTCCTAGAACCATTACACCTGAAGTTATAAACTTCACTATCCCCTGGGCTTTCTTCGATGGATCAGCCCAACCCCAAGGATGTGGTGGTGGTGCCCTTCTTCATATCACCCCTTAACACTATTTCAAAATTAAAATGGGACTTGGACCTGGCACGAACAACTTTGTAGAACTCATCACTCTTTGTCATCTCCTACAGTTTGCATTAGAGCATGATGTTCATCACTTGAAAATTTTTGGCAATTCTAAAATCATCATCAATTGGTTCAACAACACTGCTACATGTCACGTGCACACACTTCGAAACATTTTGGAGGACCTTTGGCATATGAAAGGTCAATATTTATTCATCTCCTGTTCTCACATTTATAGGGAACGCAACAACATTTCCGGTGGTCTTTCGAAGGTGGCAGCGGTCCAACATAGGGGGCTATGGAACATAGAAGAATAGAAGGACCTCCAACACCACAACTATTACCATCGATCCTTCAACAACCAGCCAGACATATGGTATCAACTCATTTTTTGATAGTTTTTGATTTATATGATCATCCTTAATTATTGTATTTATTGTATTATTTTGACCACCATATATGTACACCCCTTGGGGGTATTTTTCAATGAACAATATGATGTGACCATAGTTACAAAAATGCATATGCAATGCATCTACAACATGTATTTTTCACAATTAATGAAAATTATGACTTTTCCTTACGAAAAAAAAAAGCTGATGGTCAGAGAAGAAACATTTACATGCCCTGAATTTTATACATTGGTTAATCTCTAATGGCAATACAAAATACAACATATTTTATTTGCAGTTAGGGTAAATTATAGGGATCCTCTCAATACCAGTGAGTCAGAGAGTACAATATCCCCACCCTACACAGACACCAACTATAGACTAGTTTGTCGAAGTAATGGAAGAACATGATGTCATCATGCTAGTGGGACATGAACAAACCATTCAAAGAGTATGCTGTAGGGTTTTATTATCAGCAATCGAGGATGTCATAGTTTGAGTATACAATTATACCAGATAGAGGACATTGCACATATTATTAGAATTGGGTACTCATTCTATATAAAATGTATGAAAATAAAACCATATTCAACTACGTAGATATAATATCCATGAGCCTAATCAAAACCATCAACAGAGCTCGAAATCCAAACCTATGTATGAAATCTGAACTAGACATGTCTCTTACCTACCAAATTGCATTTGTTCTCACAACATATTTCTAACATGTCCTTTTGGATGGAATCCCATATGTAACTACACACCCATTAATGTAGGTTTCGGAGTCCAATTGCATAATGATATATGGAGCTCTTAAGCTGCTCACTCTTTGGCCTTAGTGTGTCTTTACATAGATTGGCGGTTTAGAGCAACCACAGACGAGATTGTAATGCACAATGCTAATGATAGCCTTAGAGGGAAATCCTAGAGAATGTGACTATATGATTCCATCTCAATTGAAGGATACAAACTCTTATAGTACGCTCCAGCCACCAATAAAACCAAAGAACTGAAGAAATACTATCTCTTCAAGGAATAATTCAAAATGCACAATCCAGAGAGTCCATTGATTCCACATGAAAATTTTGAACTAATTTGGATATATGCTCACAAAATGATGGCATATTCATGGATGCTAAAGCCTCAAGAAGAAGTTGATTAAAGGATGCTATAAAAATAAATGGTTGAGGAATTTAAGAAGCCTTATGAGGCATTAGTTCCACGGGGTGCCTATAATTAAAAAACCCATAAGAAGAGTATTTGGTCAATTTATAGAAGGATTAAGAGTGTTGGTTCTTCTAAGGAGAAGGAAGTATAACACTCTTGTCATAGAAGTCCTTGGAAGTCCAATTTTTTATGGATAAAGAGAAAGGGATTTACTCCAGGTAATCCATCTTCCATTCCTATATTTATGAGGAATATAGCCCATTAACAAAAGGATGGCTATCTATAACTTCCAAGATTTCAATCTTATGCCAATTAACCAACTTCCTCAAGGAAAAATCAAGGGAAAACTAATAGCATTGATATAGTCTCATGTTGAATGAATCCATACATTCAAGATACATGGTATAATTTCACTTATAAAGGAGGAAGTTTTTCCATTTCACTTTATCATTTATTTGTCATCTCATTCGCTTGAGAACATGCAAAATTAAATGGTGTAAACATTAATACAGAAAGTTTTTTTATTTAATTCCAAGAAGAAAAATGTTAAAACCATATTCACAAAATAATTGAATAATAAAAAGGTATAGTTCTTGTATCTTGGGACAAATAGCATAAATATAAGTTGATGTTGCATTAGCCCAATCATTTTAAAGCTAGGACATTGATATGGAATATGAACTTCGTAGAAAAGGATGTAGAAATTTGAAGTCTGAGATATCAAGGTGTTACACATTATTTTGTCACCATGACATTTTAATGTCTATATGGGTTCATCAATACCTATATAATGCCCCCTTAGAAGTATACAACCCTAAAGTTCCTAAAACAAGTTTTGAATTTTGAGAAAAGCTTGTAAAAATCATAAAAATACTTGTACTGCACTTTTCCTTAGTCTTAGCTGCGGCACCGCACTCTTTTGCTCCAAAAACTGCGGATCTGACCGCACGTTTTCTTCATTAAAAGTGTGAACCCCTGTAAAAGGTAAAATTAAGGTGAAAGTAAATTATAGAAGGCCAACTGGTTGAATATTCTCCTAGCTGGAAGCTTCTAGAATGTGTTATCCGGTTGAAGCCTTACTCCCTCCATTATCATGAACATTCATTCCTTCATAAAAGGAGCCTATTCCTTGGATTTTGGAACTTAATCCCTTGATAAGGGGACTCTATCCCTTCCATTTTGGAGCTGCAACCACTTTCCTTCTCCTATAAATTGAATTTTTGGTTCATTCTCAAGGGTACATACTGATATGTACAAAAGTACGTGCTTTGTACTTTATACTACATTAGAGAAGATAATTTATGAAGACTCATACTCTTTTTTCTAGCCATTATCCATGCGAGAACGATTACACACTCGGATTTAGGCTGGTTCAAAGAGTGGAAGGGCTTGTCAAACCAAAGGAAAATGCTTGTTATGGACCCTGGAAGGACCTGTACGACATCAAGGTGAATGCAGTTGTAAGACTCCTTCTTTTATTTAAAGATAATTCAAATGGATCCTGTTTTCTCAATAAGTTGTTTATGTGTTTACTTGAATGAATTATTTCTTAAATTCCTTGATCATTAAGATAGATTTATGATTTATGAATTAGTATATTGTGCAGGTACTTTTTATTCTCTTCCATGTCTTTGATTGCAGGTTTTAAGAGGTGACTTCTTTGGAGTGATGGGAAAGAAGAAATCAACTCGCATTGGATCACAGGTAGGTCCTTTCTTCATCATAGAAAATTCTAAATTACATATAATCTAGAGAAAGTAGTTTACATTTGTCCTGTTTGTTTTTAGCTATCCTTGTGATACTAGGGAGATCTTTCTTATCCGTAAGAACGATTTATCTGCCTAACAAAATGGCGACTCCACTAGGGATCTTTATTGAACTTAGTTTTCTTTTTATCTTTGAGTTTGACGTATGAAAGTATTTTTCTGATTTTGATTAGTCTACGCTAGGTTGGGAAATTATTTCAGTAGATTCCCTGAAAAGTACTTTAGAATTTTTTATTATGTTTTCTGGTCTACGCACTTTTTCTTTGAAAACAGTGCGGTAAACTCCGCAGTTTCTTTGTGTAAATAGTGCAGTACTGCACCCTTTTATACTAAAACCTGCAGACCCAAGAAAATTTTTGAAAAAATTAAGATTCTCTTTTCTAGAACCAACTTACATGATTCTCTTTATTTTCCCAAACTTGTCTTGACTATCAAAAGCCTTGTGTGAATTTCTTTTCAGCAATTTTACAATCTCATCAGTCTCCGTTAAGTTAATTGGGTGTTTTGAGTTTCTTCTTTGGAGAAATTCTTAATTTGATTTCCTTTGTTCATTACTTCGAGGTTTGTCTCAGTATCTTAACAATTTTTCATCTTTTTACATTTTTTTTTTGCAAAAAAATTTTCCCCTCATTCGTCCCGGGGGGGGGGGGGCTAAATTATGTCTGAGTGTTAATCGCCTTTGAGTGTTTTTATTTTTGGATCTTTGGAACTCTCACCCAATTTTCTTTACGTGCACTTGATTGGTTCTTAGGTTACATTAGAATCATCTTGTGTTTGAGAATTCTCTTGAATAGATGACATTTGCATAATTAGAATTCTCATTTTCAGAATATGTATGAAAAGTGTGCATAGATAACATTTTCATAGTTTTCATGTGAATTGTGCATAGATTACAACTGCATAGTTTAAATTTTGGAAAATCAATCGTAGATTTAGATCAATTTCTTTGATTTGAATTTACATGTTTTTATGCTTGTTTTAAAAAAATAAAAATAAAAAATTTGGAATTGATTAGCATTACTTTTTCTTGATGAAATTAGTGCATTAGAGAATTTTTTATATTTTCTCTTATTGATCAATTTTTTGCATTGTTGGAAGTGAATGGAAACTCTCTCCTTACTTTAGTTAGGATTCATCGAATTGAAAAGATTACATTATAATATTTGATTGCATTTAGTTTTGGGTTGGGTCATAACACCATTGGTTTCATACCCATTTACCCTTTGAGTAATAATAACCCAAATAAGACAGCGCTTAATAAAATTCATCTAATAATTTTTACATTTTTTAGGCTCTTTCCACCAATCTAGCTTAGGATTAGTGCTTTGGAATAGGTTTTAGTTAAATTTCCAAAGAAACTAAACAAATAGTAGCATCTTGCGGTAGGAAAAATTCCAATTGTTGCATGTATGCTCTAGGAAGCTCCTCCTAAAGGAGTCAAGCACGAGATCATATCTGAACCAGTGAGGTAATCATACCTATCTCATTGGGAATGATAGCAGATGTGCATGTATTAAAAATAGTAAACCTCAGAGAGACCATTGTTGAGGAGCCTGGGGTCACTTGTCGGTAAACCTTGGATTATGTCAAGGAGCTTCAAGGGGATTGAGCTTAATACTCCGCCCTTGCATGTATATCAGATCGTAGACTATTCCCCCAGGTATATTTTTTCCCATTGGTGACCTTAGTGGCTATAAGATTTAGGATTATTTCCCAAGGTGATGGTGTAGGGAAGGTCCCACTATACCTAGAGCAGATGTCAACTAGACTCACTTGGACTCTCCAGAGGGTTCTCTTAACTCGAGATGGTTTAAGTGGAGAAAATTGCACCAATCTGTTTCATTAAGCAGGTTTTCGGGGTAATTGTTCCAACCACCGTTTCTGCATTAAAATTATACGATGTTGGATTTCATCACCAACTAGTGTTTTTAGTGCGGGAATCTACTATTTGTGTGTGGTTTGACTCCTAGATTTGTTACCGCGTGTTCATTTGTTTGTTTTTAATTTTTAGAGACCATAGGTGTGAATTGTGAATTTTAATTATTTAGGTGTGAATTGTGAATTGTTAATTTTAGTTTTAAATTGTTAATAAAAGTCACTAAATTTGAATCTAATGGCAACTGTTCTGGAATTTACCAACCAAGGAACCCCTCTTAACTAGAATACTAGTACTTTTCCTTGCTTTGGAAATGTTGGTCCTCCTTATATGACTACATTGTCATTACCTGGATTTACAATAGGTTTACCGATATGGTTATTTTCAACTTCATTGGCCTCGAATACTCCAATTGTTCCACGTCAACCATATGCTTCACCTCAACAGAGTTCACCATCTCAACATCACCAACCTTCTGTTGACCCTTTACCTTCTTCGCCCAACATGTATTCCTCTCTTTCTTCCTCTTCGCTTGGTAAAAGCCTTTATTCTAGTAACCAGGTGGCTAAGATGAAGAAGAAAGGGAAGAAGAAGAAGAAGCAAAATAAGAAAGAAGTGAACCAACCAACCATGGCTGCAAGTGTTAGTAGTGTTGAGGAAACATCCAACATGCATCGTAAACCCAAATTCCCTTACAAGATTTGTAAGGGTGACCACTTCCTTATCAATTGTCCTAGTATTCCAAAGGTCTTGTAAGTATGGTCAGAAAAATCCCGTCAACATACTGTTGATCCGACAATCGGTGATAGTCAGGTTCCTGGGAAAAAGGGTAAAGTTAGGTTTCCTTGTAGGTTATGTAAAGGGAGTCATCAAACTCAAATTTGCCCTCACATGATGAAGCCTCAATATTTCTGGAAAACCTTACTATTCCACAGCAAAAACTTCCAACTGGTTACCATCAACTTTCTCCCAACCTACCGTCAACTGATGGAGTGATTGATACAATTCCAAGTACAGTCAATCCCACTCTTCCATCGGAGAGTGAAACTGATATCACTCAGGTTGATGATCCATTATTTGATCAAGTGGTTGACTCAATTTCACATTTGATAGATCCCACTCTCCCTGTAGAGTGTGAAATTCATACCAATTAGGTTCTCCTTGTTACATCAGATTCTTCTACGCCAGGGGGCATTTCACCTGTTCCTACAGAACCCCCTCCAAGTACCGAGGTCTTTTCCTTTGATTGGAATAGACTGACAAAACATCGTCTTCCTTCTTCCATCCCTTTCCAAATAATTATGAAGGCTTGTGGTATGAATGTACGCCACACACATGTAGATGAAGGTGCTTATGTTAGTATTTTATCCTCAAATTCTTAGAAAGCTTTGGGTTCCCCTCATCTTGTGCCTGTTACACAGAATCTGTTAGCTTTAACATAACCATTAGTGAACCTTTAGGGATCCTTCCTAAGTTTTCCATTACTTTGGAAGGTAAAAATATCTGAATTGATCTTATGGTAGTTCAAGGTCCCTTGGATTTCAATTTACTCCTTGGGCGAGACTATGTCTATGGAATGAAAGCTATTGTATCGACACTCTTTCGTGTGATGTCTTTCCCTCACAATGGAAACATTGTGACTATAGACCAACTTTCATTCGTTAGTCTTGATTCGACTACCAATATTCTGACACCCCTAAATGTCCCTTGTATAGAAGTGGTATCTACCCCACCACGGGTTAATTATGTGGCAACTAGTCCCATGTTTTCAGTTACCGATGCAAGAAATCCTCTCACTGTTTTCTCAACTTCCTTTGACTTAGATCTAGTAATTGACATGGAAAACTCTATGGGATTATTTGAATGCGATGTTCCTATCCCTTTTGAGTCCCTTGACATGTGTTACTTCCAGATAATTGTTCTTCCATCTGATGAAGAAATTTTTGAAGTCATGATCGAGGAGTGTCCCTTGACATGTGTTTCTTCCAGTTGGAACCATGACAAGATTCGATGAGGATAGTTATTTTCCTATGCCAACCTCATTAAAAAATGAAATAGGTTGCCATGAGGATAGTTCCTTTTACTATGTCAACCTCGTTAAAAAATGAATTAGTTGATCCATGAGGATAATTCCTTTTACTATGTCAACCTCATTAAAAAACAAATCATATGGTCATGAGGATAGTTCCTTTTACTGTGTCAACCTCGTTAAAAAATGAAACATGTAGTTGAGGATCGTTCCTTTTACTGTGTCAACCTTGTTAAAAAATGAATCAGTTGGTTAGAGGAAAGTTCATGTTACTGTGTCAACCTCGCTGAAAAAGGAAACATGTCTTAGATGAGGACAATTCTTTTCCTGTGTCAACCTCATTAAAAAATGAATCAGTAGGTTATGTAGGTAGATTGTAGAGAGTAGATTGATATATTCCATGAGGATAGTTCCTTTTACTTTTTCAACCTCGTTAAAAATGAATCAGGTGTGAGGATAGTTCCTTTTACTGTGTCAACCTCATTAAAAAATGAAACAGATACCATGAGCATAGTTCTTTTCCTGTGTCAAGCTCGTTAAAAAATGAAACAAATCCTCTCCTAACCAAGTCGAGTCTTTGATTAGATCTCGTAAATGTTAAATCGAGTATTTTATCTGATCTCGTAATTAAACCTTCATTCCATCCAGCTATTAGTAACCAGTAGTCTACTTAGTTTAATGAAGTGAAGCTTGGGGGGCATGCGCTCTAGAAAGTTACGCTTGGGGGGAATTAAAAGAAAAAAAACACTTTCAAGCAAAGTTTTCTACGTTTCAAGCTTGTGTAAAAATGAAACTTGTTTCAAGCATAGTTTCCCTACGCTTCAAGCTTGTGTAAAAATGAAACTTGTCTCAAGCATGATTTTTCCTTTGTTTCAAGCTTGTGTAAAAATGAAACAAACCTTTCTCAAGCACAATTTTCCTACGTTTCAAGCTTGTGTAAAAATGAAACCACTCTCAAGCACAGTTTTCCTACGTTTCAAGCTTGTGTAAAAATGAACCCACTCTTAAGCATAGTTTTCCTATGTTTCAAGCTTGTGTAAAAATGAAACCACTCTCAAGCATAATTTTCTCTGTTTCAAGCATGTGCAAAAATGAAACAAACCTATTTGAAGCATAGTTTTTCTCTGTTTCAAGATTTTGTAAAAATGAAACCTATCTTGAGTCGATTTTGATTATTATTTTCAAGACTTGTTAAACTCATGAAAATCCCGAGATTATTTTTCTATATTTCATTCTCATAAAACACATGAAAATGCCGAGTTCTTTCCATCTTTTCTTGCTTGTAAATTAAATTGTTAGTTGGCCATATGAGTACATTTTTATCCCTGTTTCGAACTCGTTAAAACTTATGAAAAAGCGAAAATGATGAGTACACTTTTATCACTTTTTCAGGCTCTTGAAAATTACAAAAAAAGTGAAACCCTGGAGTTCTCTTTTAAGCCCTTTTCAAACTCTCTAAACATAAAAAGATTGCTGAGTACTTGACTATTCGAAATCGTTAAAGAAAATGAACAGTCGTCCCTTTAGTATAAGTTTACCCCTTTTCCGGACTGAAATGGACTATTTACGAAAAAGGTATACGTTGACCAATCATGGTCAATAGAGTTCTCTCCTGTATTATTTTATCCTTTTTCGGGCTTGAGAGACTAAATTTACGAAAAATTACACTCATGGAGTTTCCTTAAGTTTTTCTTCTGAATCCCTAAAATTGAAAAACACCAAGTTTCTTCTATACTGGACTCATTAAAATTTAACAGTAAAGGACCTTTAAATTACAAACAAGAACGAACCACTCCTTTTTAGAGTTCAATTTTTAAACTAAGTTGGACTCATCCGAAGGATGATCTTATATAACAAGAAAATGTTATCCTCCTCAAGCTTGTCAAAAATAAAGAGGTACTTGCCAGAATTGGTGGGGGGAAAAGAGAGAAAATGGATCCAGTTGTCATACTTTGTTTAAAAGTAGTATGCCACTCTTGAACATGACACTTTTTGTCACACTTCCACCTCGGTTGGAAAAATCCTTTGCCTATCAGTTAATCAAACCACATTGAAAGTCTTCAACCGGTTTCTGGGTATTAGCTTTAAGTCAATTGTCAGCAAACCATATGCAGTGTAGTTATGTGTTCAGGAGGATAGTTCATATAAACCATTCATCTGCAAACATATGTCTCCATTCACTTTGACCATCCTTTGAGTCAGTCCTTGCAAAATATTTCTACAAAACTTGATCTAATGGTTTCATGTCATGGGATTTCCTACGACGGATCACTTTCTATCAACAACAACATATCATCTAGGAAGTTGATCTAGAATCCTTCAATACCTTCAAATCTGCATTCCCTAATGGCAGGTTTCTTGCCTTCGACGATAGGTTGCATCATTGACCTTCGATCGAATGATTTCATGAAGTGTTCGACTTCAAATCATTTATTAACACTTTATGGATTGTACTGAGTTCTTTGAGAGCCATTCTCATTATTGGTGGTTTCTCTCACACTTGTTAACAGTTCACATCATTGACTACTAATCAATTGGTTTCTACCATGTTTGACTTCGACACAATCAATCGCATGGATAGAATTGTACTAGTTCGGGTAGCAGAAATCAAGACCCTGGATCTAGTTTCCACCATCCAGGCCGCGAGGAGTTTTATTATTCATTATGCAATAGAATATTTAAGTCAGATGGCTGCATCCATACTGTGTCTACTATTGATGTAATATTAAGATCATTTCTATACCAGAACATTTTAGTTAAGATTTGATTTAGTTAGTTTGTGCTTTGAGTATGGGAATTTTCCACTGCACAGGATATATATATATATATATATATATATATATATATATATATATATATATATATATATATATATATATATATATATATATATGTATATATATATATTCACATTGAATGGTTTTACAGGTTCCAACTAGCATCCACATGCCAATCCTTGGAATGATAAAGCACTTCACTCTTCGAATTATCTTAGACTTCGTGCTTTAGGGGGAAATCTGTTACAAATTATTTTGTCACCATGACATTTTAATGTCTATATGGGTTCATCAATACCTATATAATGCTCCCTTAGAAGTATTGTTAGTATGAATTCTTTGTCGAAGTGTACGAAAAAGACCCACTTTAGCTACGCATAACTAATAGCCCTAACAACAATAATGGCTGCAAAACATCTTCAGATCTGCAATTAGTAGTTAAAGTGTTGCAACAAACAGATCTATAAATGGAAAGATATTAAGCAGTGAAGTAAAGAGTTTGCTCCATGCATCCAACAGACAAGACAAGAACACGATTTTTGAATGAATTTTTATATTACAGGGCACCCGGGAGGAAACAAGAAGGTGTATCCAGATCTCCTCAATGGGATGGGTTCTTTGTAGTCCTCAGCACTTCAGATCTAAGCTTTCTCTCTCTTGTAGATGTAGAAAACCCAATGTAGAAGGTAGAGCTCAATGGGAGCAAAATGGTAGAAATGAGACCAAGTGTATAGATCCAGAGTGATCTTCTATGCAACAAAAGGTGAAGAATGAAGGGGAAAAACCTCCTATTTATAACAAAATATTGGGTCATTCTAGATCTTGGTGCATGATTAAAATAATGTTAATCAAATCTAGATCCACCTCTATGGAATATTTTATTATTATTTGTTGGAGGGAAAGGGTGTTTTGACTTGGGTCAAATCCCTTGATTAGTGAAGAATAAATAAATAAATGATTTATTTATCTTTTTAAGGAAGTGGTTGGGATATAATCAAATAAATAATGATTTATTTAATTAATGGTGATTGATTTGGTCATATTTAACAAGGAATATTATCTAAATAAGATTTAAATAATTATTCCTAGAAAATAATAAGATAACTATGGGTTTATCTCATTAATTTCTTTGTTTTTGGGTTAAACATGACTGGGAATAATAATTAAATTATGGTTTAATTAATTATTCCTTTTGGGGCTTCCTAATTAACTTAGTGAAAGCAGTTTTACTTGGGGTAAAACTGGTCTTACATGGTGTACTTGGGTCCATATAATGATGAAAGGTTAGATGACCAAAAAATGGTGTAACAGATTGCCCCCCAGCGTGCGAGTGTCAGGAGAAAATCGTATGACCGAAGTACGTTGTAAGAATACAATCACTAGACAACAAAAAGGGTATGTCAGAGAGAGAAGTGAGAGGTAGATAGTGTGCTGAAGGACTAGACCCTGAGGAGACGAGACTCGCAGGTGCAACAAGTCTCTTTTTATGAGAGGGTACCTGTGCTGAAGGCGGCGGGGGAGGCATACCTATGCCCGTCGTGACAAAGTACAAAAGAATAGTGTGTCCAGTAAACCAGGGACCGAACCATAGAGTACAGCTGGCATAATCAAGAGCCAGATAAAAATACAATGAAGAGTCTCACATACATGCTGTGCCTGGGATAACAGCCAGGACTAGTACAATATCATCCGAGTACATGAGATAAATACAACCCAAATGCCCCCTGTAAATGGGGAAGGGCTCACAAAATCGGACTAGTACAATATCATCCGAGTACATGAGATAAATACAACCCAAATGCCCCCTGTAAATGGGGAAGGGCTCACAAAATCTGACTGATACATGCAAATCATAGAGGTGCTGCAAGTGGCTAAGGCCAACATCATCAAAATCTGGAGCGGCATCAAAGGCTGCAATGAAGAGGTCATCCTGGCATGTGGGGGGCTACCTGCAGGGCCACCCCCTCATGAGGGCTGAGACATCTCACACACGCCCGGGAATCATCAAGAGCTGCTGCTGGGTCACTGGACTGTCCAGTATATGAATCTCGATCATGCTGAAAGGAGCTGGAGAAGCAACCAAGTCAAAGGGAGGTGAGAAATCCCCCTGCCTGATCCGAGGCACCGAACAAAAGTGGAAGCTGGAACCAAGGTACACCGCCCTCTAGACCTTGCTTCTGGAATAAGTGTGTTGAGGTCGACAGAAGGAGGCCCGCCTTAGGTGAGGCAATGAGAGATCCTCAACTAAGGCACGAGAGAAAAGCAATAGAGTGACGGACAAACTGACACTAATGATGATGGCGGAAATGGGAAGGGTGGGGTGGCGAATGGACGACTTCCCTTGTTAGAGCATAAAGGGCATGAATGACATGGCAGCGACTGACACAATATCGAAAGGGACAGGGGACAGTGGGGCTGAAGGTCATGAGATGCGACACAAGAGAGGAACCAAGCAAGAAGAATGGAGGGCTATAGTAGGGTGTAAAAGGATGCAGGATAGACTCCATGAATGCAATGATGACTCAACTCGGATGCTCTAAGCAAGGGCGACTAGATAGTGCTGCCACACAATAAAGGCCCCAATGGGGGGTCATAGAAGCATGAGTACAAGGTGGGAACTCATGACGAAAATCAACACGAACATGGACAAGTAAGGGGGCGATATGGTGCCCCAAGTACAAGTGTCGTAAGTGAGGAAATTCGATTTTGAGGAGCGGTGAAGTGACCCTTCGTGGAAAAATGTGTCCGGGTGAAGTAGCAAATCACCAAAAACTAAGTAAAACCCATTTGAGAGCTCAGTGAGATCTATCCAATGGTGCTGACGGTTCGTCGAACGGGGCTACGGTGTGGTCGCGGCAGTTGAAAGAAGAAACAGGGGTTCTCTTTTAATGAGGCTGTTTTCCCTCCAAAATCATTCATTTGCTATTGTTGCTGTGGTGAATGTGGAGAGGAGAGAAGGCCCTAAATCTTGCGGCGAACGCAGTGGACAAACCGACCGTTGGATTCAAGATCTGTCAGTTGGAGGTAAGAGGCCTGACCTTGCTCTTGCATTTTGATGGAGTAGATTTGCAGTTTAGGGCCCAACACCCCAGAAACAGCCCCTCCCTCCTCTCTACGGCCGGGTCGCACCTTTTGGGGCAAAAGGTGCGACCCAGGACGCAGGTATTGGGGCAAAAGGTGCGACCTGGTCCAGAAATGGGCAGAAAGCTGCGACCTGCGAGGGGAGGGGAGCTTGATGCTGTTTGATGGCTGGGAGTTGGGTTTTTGTGTGTGGTTATGGGTTGCCCGATCTGTACCCTGACAAAAAGAAAGTGTTTGTGCAGGTATGGCAGAGTTACGAGTCAACTGGAGAGAGAGGGATCTGGGAACACTTCGGGCAGAGATCCAGGCGGATCAGGGCGTCCGTCGTGTATTGGCCAGATTTGGGGTTCCCAAGTTTGTGGAGAACCCGTTGATGAGAGCAGGGGAATCATTACTGGCCCGGATTATCAGTTACTGGGATCCAGATCAGGAGATCTTTGTAGTGCAGGGGCACAGGATCGAACTGACGGTCCAGGATGTGTATTTCCTGACCGGCCTCCCACCATCGGGGATAGTGGGAGACACGCAGCCAGTGTTGCCGCGGGGGCGGCATATCATGGAGTTTGTGGAACGCCATTGTCGACCGGGGTTCCAAGTCAAGGGGACTCGGATATCGATCGGGGATCTAGAGAGGCTAGAAACCCGTGCAGTGGCCGCAGCTGTGCTGCGAATCCTGGGCACCCAGGCGTTCCATCACATCACCTGTGGGCAGATGATGATAGTGGAGAGTGTGTTGAGTGGGACCTACTTTGGGTGGGCCCAAATGATGTTGGTGTCGCTAAAGCGACAGTTGTCGCTATGCAAGCGGCAGGTGAATCATGATTGCTCATATGGGACTTTGTTGTGCGCCTTCTTCTTTGAGAAGATCCCGACCTCGAGGCCTCGCGTGCAGCTTCCAGATGGGGGCCCGAGAGAGCCCAGGATGCGTCGTTGGGGACGACTACTCTGCAAAGGAGGAGGAGGGGCGGTCGGGCGAACATTTCGACCGGAGTTTTTTGCCCATTGGGATCAGATGCCGTTGTACACAGACGACTACCCTTATAGTGGGATGAGCTACTGTGGGGATCCGGATCTGCCACTTCCGCCTGGTCGAGTCTGGGGGCCCGATGGTAAGTGACAAATTGCTATCTTATATGGGCATGTTTAAAGTTTTTTGAATAGTAAATAATGATACTGATTCATGGACTTTTGGTATGCAGATATAGCACCGGTAAAACCGGCCGGATATATGGGACGACCGGCAGCGTCTGGAGCTACGGGTCCGAGTGGATCGAGGGCAGCGCAAAATGATGGTGCGGCTGCCCTACTGGAGGACATCCGCCATAGATGTGAGCAGCTGTTGACCGGAGTATCAGAGCGCGGGTGGCAGGATTTAGACGACCAGTACATAGAGCCATGTGTTGGTCTCCCCTCGGAGTGGCGAGGTATCATGCGGCGCATGGCGATGGCCGGTCAAACTATGCGTGATCTACATGTTGCAGGGGCAGAGCCATTGGCCCGGGAGCCTCCAGATAGTGATTAGGGACATATGGTGCCCCCTTTGATGTATGTAGGGGCATGGGGTGCCTCCTATAGTGTAGGGAGGGGCATATGGTGCCCCCAGTTTTTGTTTTTGGTTTGTAACATGCTATGGGCATGTCGGATGTATATGTGTGGGGGGGCGTATGGTGCCCCCAGTTTTTGGAACATGCTATGGGCATGTCGTATGTATCAGAGTAAAAGGACTCATCAATATATGGTTTGCGACACATATTATGGATATGCATCGTCTTTTGAGGGTTGATTTAATGTTATTGTCCTGTATGAATTGTGTGTGATAAATGCCAATCTAGAACATGGTTTGCAATACTATCTACGTAGTGATTCTGGTCTCTGGGTACATGGTTGAAAGTGATGGTTTCAAACGCACGTATTAAGACTTTCACTCGTAAATAGCGTTGAAACAGCACAGGGTTATGCACACGATAAACACCATTTAGTTGCATGACAAGAAGCAAGGAATCCAAGCGAACGTGCAGGTGGCGAATGCGATGCAGCAAAGCATCAGCTAGTAGGCCACGCACTGCATCGTATTCGGCCTGATTGTTGGTGGCAGAACCAATGCATACCCCGTTAGACAGAACGAGGTCATGCAAGGGGGTGAAGATGGCCCACCCTGCCGAGGCAAGATTCCTGGAGTAGCGACTTGCACCATCGGCGTAACCGATAAAGGATGTGGACGGGGGATGCGCAAGGTGGTGTGACAAGACAATACATGAGGGGATGAAAGGAAAGGACGGCAGCGTGAGGGGGCAGAAGTCATCAAGCGGAAATGGCGGGGGGAAGGGGCAGGATGAGAAAAACTCAAACAAGGTGATGTATGAGGGCTATCGGAAACATGGCGAGGACTCGGGCTGCGAAGGTCAACAGAGACACCAGTGGAGTGATCTCGAGTATCAAGGGACACAAAGGGGGAGGCGGCAGACGGGCTAGGTGCCAAGTGTCGTGCAGAGGAGGACAGGTAAAGAATGGTGACTGTAGACTCCGTCATCTGGACATCAGGGGGGGGAATATGGATGGGATCAGTGGAATCCTCAGGCTGGGCTGCAGCATACTGCGCGAGAATGGGAGAGGCGGATTGATTTTGTTCAACCTCATACTCGCGGATTACCGCAAGGGAGTCACGGTAATGCGTCAGGTGAGGACAATGATGGGAGTAGTGGCCATGGACACCGCACAAAGCACAAGGCTTGTTGGTGCGGAGAGTCTTGGGGTTCTTGGAGACGGTCGAAGCAGGAGTGGGAGTTTCAGGGACCGTAGTGTCGGGGAACGCGACTTTTACCATGGGGCGAATACGGGGTAACTCGGGACAAGCACGAGTGGCATGACCGATGACATCACATAAGGCACAAGGCTTCGAGGGTGGGGGAGGAGCCGAGGTGGTTGTGGTGGTTTGGTCTTTGGTTGCCCCCCTGCGGGCTTTTCCTTTCTTCCCGGGAGCCGACTCAACAGGAGAAGGGTCCTGTGGAGGTGCTGGGGGCACAGTGGCTATGGAGGAAGCGAGGGGGACCGGTTGAACCGGTGTCAAAGCCATGTAAGGTTTGGGGTGACCAGGGGGGGCGGCGGCTGGGGGGTCAAGGTACCAAACCGGAATACCCAAGGTCAAGTTAGGGAGAGAGAGGGTGGCCATGACGGGGACAGAATATACTCCGGGAGGGGGAGCCAAGAAGGGGATCTGTCCAGCAGGGTAATGACCAGGAGGAACGGCTCCAAGATGGTTAAGGCTAGGAGGGACCGATCCTGGAGGATAAAGAGGTGCGGGGGTGCCAGCTATAGGGGGAGGGCCAGAAAGGGGAGGTCCGGCTGGCTGAGATGGATGACTAGGAGCGGGTTGCGGAGGGCGGGGAGGAGGGTGCGGGCTAGCTGAGGCAGGCCGTTTATGGGCAGCCTGAGATGATTGCATCATGCAAACATTCGACAAGCTGGGATCAGTACCGGGAGGGGGAGGAAGGTGAGGAAAAGTACCAAGCAAGGTGGAATCTTTATAAACGCCGGGGGAGACACTGGTCAAGGAATCTACAGTTTGCTTGTTGGCTACAGAAGAGATGGTCGTCTCGGAGGAGGACTGAGACGATGACTCATGATACGATAGCTGGTCAATGGTGACTATCTTCCCGATATGTGGAAAAGACATCTTACGGAAGACCGCGGATGGGACAGCAGACATGGCATAGGTGTAGCTTCGCCCCAATAGGATGTTGTAGTCTAGAGGGGCGTCAATGACTTCGACATCAACGCAAACAGTCTTACCGGCGAGGGTGATGGGACAATTACGAAACAGGCCAATAGGCTGGGAGGCATGACCGTCCCACGCTCGAAGGGTGATCGTGGAAGGGGCCAGCTCAGGGGATCCGAGTTGCTTCCAAACCGAAGCGGACATCACACAGGTGGATGCCCCCTCATCAATTATACACCGGGATACAGTGGCGTTCCGGATTTTGACTGGGATTTGGAAAGCAACGGAAGGAGGAAGAGGAGGGTGGTCCGATTGAGTGGCGTCGAAAACAATCATTTGGTCATCAGCAGGATCAACAACGCCCACGGCAGATAGTAGAGCCTTCCTTTGAGAAGGGCACGACTGGAGGAGTTCCAGTGTGGAAATGGCAGCAGGGGATTGTGCCAAATCATCTACTATACTGTACGATTGAGCGGCTCGACCGGAGGCAGCATTTCGGCGTAAGGGACCCTTTGGAATCTTTGGGTGAACCTCAACTTTGGGTTGAGGGATGTGTAAGGGGCCACCGGATGTCGAAAGAGGCTCTGTAGAACCTGAAGATGGAGGCTCGGGAGCAGACTGAGCAGGGGGCTTGGGGTACTGGCGAGACCGAGTTTGAAGGTGAAGGTTGACGGAAGGGGACGGATCGGAGTGCATCATGAGGATCTGGTAGTCAGAGGAACCAGAAATGGACGAGGGTGTGGCTGCATGGCTGTCAGGGGGTTGGGTAGCCACGAATCCCGGTTGAGGGAAAGGATCAGTGAACACAGCTGGCTGGGTAGTGGCCACATTAGGAGGAGCGTGAGGGGAGGCGTGTTGTCCGCGCAATGTGGCTTGAGACTCCCACATCTGTCGCATCTGGGGTAAGAGAGGACAATTGTGAGTGTAGTGACCGTAAACACCGCAACACGAACAGGGCTTGTTTGTGCGAAGCGGCCTGTCCGGCCTGGGCGGAATGCCCTGAGGCTGGTTGCTAGTGTTAGGGTCCCGACCAGAATTGGGTCCTCGGTTACCAGGGGCAGATGGGTTCTGGTTGCCTCTCCGCCTTCTTTGGGAAGGGGGATTAAACGCACCCTGCTGCGCAAATACTTGCCCTGGAGGGGGTTGTAAGGGCTGTTGCAGGTGGTGAGGAGGCAAGGGAGGCGGAAGCGCATATGCTGGAGGAGCTGGCGCACCAGGCTGCGGATAAAAGTAAGGGTTGGGTTGGGCAGCATTGAGGTAAGTAGGAGGTTGGGCAAAAGGAGGAGGCATGCCGTATCCTGGATACATGTTGCCGGGAGGGGGCAGAGTGCTAGAGGTGCTGGCCCCTCCCTGAGGAGGGTCATGGCGCATTGGAGGATGAGCAGAGGGGTGGGAAAGAGATCCAACAATACCGTCGGCGGAATGAGATGCCCCCGGGGCGTTAGCGCCACCGGGCCGGGGGATGTCAGGAAGAACGGTATAAACATAACCAGATTGAGCATAGATCAGGTCATACTTTAAAGCTCTTTGGAGGGCGGCTTCTTCAGATTGAGGAAAGTGAGAGGCGACATCTTTGCCGATGGGAGACGGGAGGGTGCGAAGGAACCAGTCCATGTAAACCCGATCTTTAAAGGGAGGGGCTCGACATAAGCTCCGTCTTCGTCGCCATTCCTGAACATGGGCAGAAAGGCGTGTGGAAGAGGATTGCTTAAATGAAGTCAAGAGCTCCGTACCAGTGTCGTATCGGAGAGGGAGCTGGAAGCACGACAAGAAGGCTTGGGCAAGAGTCTCGAACGTGGTATGGGAGGAAGTGGCCTGCTCGACATACCATTTAGAAGCTTCGCCGGTAAGCGTGCGTTGGAACAACCGAAGACGGATGGAGTCATCGGTAATGGAGTTGGAGGAACACCACATGTGGAAAGACCGGACGTGATTGGTTGGGTCTTCGCCATTAAGGCCCTCGAACTTAGGGACATCGGAGGGTAACTTGGTAGGCATAGTGGGCCAGGTAGTATTATGGTGAATGGGGTCGTTAATCAACTGATGGAAATCGGGGAGGCTGAGGCCTGCAATGTACGGCAGCACAGGGGTGGCCGGAGTAGTGGTTGTGATGGTTCCGCTAGAAGGAGGGCCGGTATTGGGGCCGCTAGCATTGGGCCCTGATCCAGACATGGTGAAGGTAAAAGGGGGAGAACCGGGAGGAGAAGGGGGACCTGAGGAATCAGGAGAGGAGTCGGAGTGCGGACTCGAAGGTGGACCGGCTCGACGACGACGGTGCGGAGCAGGTCGATCAACCGGGAACTGAGGATGAAGGCCAAGAAGTCTCCGGGAAAGGCGCCTTGGGGGCGCAATGATGACAGGAAGAAGGAAAGCGACAAGGGCAGAAAGGGGCAAAATCAAGAAGGTCAAGGGCAGATAAGGTGCAGTGACGATTGATTTTAGAGTCTTTGCCAGGCGGTGTAAACCAGGCGCTTCTTCACTTAAGGTCAGTGTGTGGTGTGCGTTAATTTTAATTTTTTAAACCCTTTCCGTTGTTGAGAGCAAAAAAGTGTGCAACGTAGCTGAAAATAAACCTACAGAGAACAGAATAAAAATGCTGAAATAACAGAAAAATAACAGCTACATATGCATCTATCAAACCCAAGAAAGTGGGTCTCTCAAAACTATGCTGAAAAGAAAGGAAAAAACTATGGAAACACACACAAACGAAGCTCAACAGATCTAGGGTCAAAGGGGACAGAGATCCGGAGGATAAAGCTGCAGATAAGGGGTGCAGATCACAGCCAAGAGACAGGGGCAAGGTGGCTGGAAAAAAGGGAAATCAGCAAAAAGTCGGGAGGGGCAAGGCAGAGGCCTTTAGGGGAGGTCCAAACAAAAACGACAAGAGGTGATTTGAAAGGAAAAGAGGCTGATTTCGATGGATCTGGAAGTGAGGTCACAGATCTGGAAAAAGAAAGGGCTGAAGCTCTGAAACCGACGGCTGAAACAGTTGAAACTCTTCCACAAAAAGTGGAGGGTACTAAAGCCCTAAGGGGCTGGGTTCCCACTTAGATGAGTAAAAACAGATCAGATCTTGGTCAAGGCGGGCTGAGACAGAGGCTGGAAAACCCTGGCAGAGGCTGCAGCAGAACCCAGAAAAATTACAGAAAAAATGCCGGAAAAAAGGCAGGTCGCAGGTTCTGACCTGATTTTGGTTGAGGTCGCAGGTTACAGGCTGAAAAGTGCGTCCAGGTCGCAGGTTTTGGGCCAAAAGGTGCGACCCCCCCCGTTCCGGCTGTTTCGGCGGCAGATTTTCTGAAAAATTGCCGTCTCAGGTGCGGCTGGTGTCGCTTACCTGCGCAATAGGGCCAGAAACACACGGAAGTTAGAAATTTTAGGTTTTTAGGGTTTTATGTGAGAAAAATGACATGAAAAGAGAAAAACTAAGCAGCTAAAAAAAGAAGCCCTAGGGCCTGAAGTAGCTGGATATGCAGGAATATGAAAAACGACAGCGGTCGTAATTTAAAACCCGTGTGGAGTCGCCATTTGTTAGTATGAATTCTTTGTCGAAGCGTACGAAAAAGAACCACTTTAGCTACGCATAACTAATAGCCCTAACAACAATAATGGCCGCAAAACATCTTCAGGAGGTGATTTGAAAGGAAAAGAGGCTGATTTCGATGGATCTGAAAGTGAGGTAACAGATCTGGAAAAAGAGGGGGCTAAAGCTCTGAAACCGACGGCTGAAACAGCTGAAACTCTTCCACAAAAAGTGGAGGGTACTAAAGCCCTAAGGGGCTGGGTTTCCACTTAGATGAGTAAAAACAGATCAGATCTTGGTCAAGGCGGGCTGAGACAGAGGCTGGAAAACCCTGGCAGAGGCTGCAGCAGAACCCAGAAAAATTTCAGAAAAAATGCTGGAAAAAAGGCAGGTCGCAGGTTCTGACCTTATCTGAGTTGAGGTCGCAGGAAACATGCCAAAAGGTGCGTCCAGGTCACAGGTTTTGGGCCAAAAGGTGCGACCCCCCCGTTCCGGTTGTTTCGGCGGCAGATTTTCTGAAAAGTTGCCGTCTCAGTTGCGGCTGGTGTCGCTTACCTGCGCAATAGGGCCAGAAACACACGGAAGTTAGAAATTTTAAGTTTGTAGGGTTTTATGTGAGAAAATGACATGAAAAGAGAAAAACTAAACAGCTGAAAAGAAGCCCTAGGGCCTGAAGTAGCTGGATATGCAGGAATATGAAAAACGACAGCGGTCGTAATTTAAAACTCGTGTGGAGTCGCCATTTGTTAGTATGAATTCTTTGTCGAAGCGTACGAAAAAGAACCACTTTAGCTACGCATAACTAATAGCCCTAACAACAATAATGGCCGCAAAACATCTTCAGATCTGCAATTAGTAGTTAAAGTGCTGCAACAAACAGATCTATAAATGGAAAGATATTAAGCAGTAAAGTAAAGAGTTTGCTCCATGCATCCAACACACAAGACAAGAACACGATTTTTGAATGAATTTTTATATTACAGGGCACCTGGGAGGAAACAAGAAGGTGTATCCAGATCTCCTCAATGGGATGGGTTCTTTGTAGTCCTCAGCACTTCAGATCTAAGCTTTCTCTCTCTTGTAGATGTAGAAAACCTAATGTAGAAGGTAGAGCTCAATGGGAGCAACAATGGCAGAAAATGAGACCGAGTGTATAGATCCAGAGTGATCTAGTATGCAACAAAAGGTGAAGAATGATGGGGAAAAACCTCCTATTTATAACAAAATATTGGGTCCTTCTAGATCTTGGTGCATGATTAAAATAATGTTAATCACATCTAGATCCACCTCTATGGAATATTTTATTATTATTTGTTGGAGGGAAAGGGTGTTTGACTTGGGTCAAATCCCTTGATTAGTGAAAAATAAATAAATAAATGATTTATGTATATTTTTAAGGAAGTGGTTGGGATATAATCAAATAAATAATGATTTATTTGATTAATGGTGGTTGATTTGGTCATATTTAACAAGGAATATTATTTAAATAATTATTCCTAGAAAATAATAAGATAACTATGGGTTTATCTCATTAATTTCTTTTGTTTTTGGGTTAAACATGACTGGGAATAATAATTAAATTATGGTTTAATTAATTATTCCTTTTGGGGTCTCCTAATTAACATGGTGAAAGCAGTTTTACTTGGGGTAAAACTGGTCTTACATGGTGTACTTGGGTCCATCTAATGATGAAAGGTTAGATGACCA